>PVKA01005483.1:8793-90129 GCA_004027165.1 Ctenomys sociabilis
TTTTTTTTTTTTTTTTTTTTTTTTTTTTTTTTTTTTTTTTTTTTTTTTTTTTTTTTTTTTTTTTTTTTTTTTTTTTTTTTTTTTTTTTTTTTTTTTTTTTTTTTTTTTTTTTTTTTGTCTTTTTGAGACAGGGTCTCACTATGTAGTTCAGGCTGGCCTTAAGCTCACTTTGTAGCTCAGGCTGGTCTCGAACTCACAATAATCCTCCTGCCTCAGCCTCCCGAGTGCTGGGATTACAGGCCTACACCACCACGCCCAGCTTATTTTGACTCCTTTTCAGTCTTATTATCTTTCCTTGTCTCCTTTATTAAGTATTGACTTCATGCATCTTAAATGTTAACTCGTCTATTCTTTACAAATTCCTGTCTCGGGGCTGATCTGCACGACAGCAGATATTTCGTCTGACACATGCTCTCTACCTCACTAACAGGTGTACTCTATTAAGACACTGGACCTTCCATGATGGTAGCTTAAACTTTCAGTTCTATGGAAAAAGAATAGCAACCTAATCTTACTCGTGTCTGTTATGCTAACCAAAACTTGAAGTTCTACAAAAGTATTTTAGGTTTCTCAGTAGGTACAAAACCGCTTAATAACAAAATAAAATTTTCTGATTAGAAAAAAACATTTTTTCCTAAATTTTCTAAAACCGTTTTTCTGATCTTCCCTATTCCAATTTTCCGTGCACTTTCTTTTCTACACATGCGTTTTCATTTTTGAGTTACCTTTAAGTATTTTCTGGGAAGTACAGTAAGTTCGGACAACACTATTATACCATTTAAGAGTATGAAGTCACAGCAGACTGAAGTGCCTGCTTATGCAGAGTGCAGGGGCCCTGGTTCCATCCCCAGCCTCTGTGCTGGCCCCGCCCCCGGGATGCGCTGAGACTGAGATTGGTGGTGCTTGCCTGTAATCCCAGAACTTGGGAGGCTGAAAATGGTAGAATCACTACGAGATCAATGTACATGGTGAGACCCTATGTCCCTGTACCCTGTAGACCCTGTACTCTAAATACATAAAAAAGAGAATATGAAGCCACAGCACAAAATGGATGAAATTTTTCTACAACAATATGTAGTAAAGTTAAAAAAAAAACAATGATACTTACCACTATTAGACACATAACTCTCTAGGCCCCAAAACAGAAGAAAACCTATTCTGGGGCTGGGGAGATAGCTCAGAATAAGCTCTTGTCTGGAAAGTGCAAGGGCCTGAGTTCAATTCCCAGGTCCAACAAAGAAAACCTATTCCAAAATAAATGCTAAATTTTCTCTTAGGAGAATTTTTACCAATCATTTCTGACTGCATTTAAAGATGTTGGTACAAATGAAAGAACATTATCACTGGTATATATTTCAGATTACAGTTTTAAAATATATTTAAATTAGAGATAGAATCACTTCTGTTTAATTAGCATAAAATAATTGTTCATAAACATGCTACATATTTGAAAAGCATAGTCCTGCACTTTCATTTACCTTTATTTGATAGATGTGGGCTGATAATAAAAATATGTAAGATTAACATCTATTAGTCTTGTTATAATTTATAAGAATCTTTCATATTAGCTACTGAGGTAAGATGCTAATGTAATTTAAAGAATCCTTATAAATAATAAAACTTGTAAATCTTAGCCAATGAACACACTCTTGATAGATTAACTCATAACACAACGTAACATGAATTTCAGAGTATTTTGTAGTATGTTGCATGACAAAGTACAGTAAAATTGCTGATTTAAAACTTTTTCTTGAATAAATTTTCTAAGTGTCAGAATCTTACACTGTTGATTTTACTACTCTATTTGAGTCACTTCCAGGCTCACTTCTCTATGAATGTATCAAGTTTTACACTATAATAACTGAGAACAATTTCTAGAGTTGAGAATTTTTCCCCATTAAAAGAATACTATTTTTCTTACCCTGGCTTTGACACTGAAGTTCAAAGACACTCTGCATTCTGACTTGCTAAAAATCTCCCAGTCTAACTTGGCCATTTTAAGCACTGGTTTCTTGTTGTGTAAGAGTTTAAAACAGATTTCATAGGCTGATATGTCAATTTAAAACAAACAGCACCGAAAATCATGGTAATAATCAAGTTGTAATGATTAGTTTGTGTAAATTATTTACATGTTCTTACTGATCTTACAAAAGTTATATTTCACGGAGTAAGAGGTAGTAATATTTTGAGGACAGAGATTCGAGTATGAAATTAAGTCAAACATGTTCATTAGTTCATGTATTATTTCAAAAAACATTTTATTTATCATTTAATATATTCTGTGAATCATGCCCAGGACTGGGATTACTGGAGTTTTTGAGATTCGCTCTTTCCCTTAGGCAATGCAAAGTTTAAGGGCATGATACAGATATACAACATACAAGGGAACTAAAGTAAGCATTGGAATGAAAGTATAATATTCCTGATACGGATGCATTGCGGGTATGCTAGTGGTGCTAGCAAGTAAAATCAGCAAGCCTTACCCTTCTTTCCTATATCCCACTATTCTACAATCCTATAATTTGTTAAAACTTGCCATTAGAAAAGACATAAGTGTTACAGAATGGCTCCAGTACAGCAACTGAATTTGCCAATGGAGCAATCAGAAATGTAAGTATTAAGACGGGAATCTGGGTCTGGAGGCACTGGAGCTTTACAGTTCATTTATATCTTTATTTAACTGTAACAGGAAGTATACTTGCTATAAGTAGAGAATGATTCGATATCAAGAACCATGAATTTGTACTTCCAAATATGTCAGAGTAGGAAGGAGCATTAAGGTACAATTTAATTTGAGTATCTGGCTCAGAAGGACATAAAATAATTGAGTTCTGCGTTCTGTTACTTTCATTATAGATCTAATTTCTTCTAAAGTAAAAGTAATTATTTCCATTTCCCAAACACTTTTTTTGGGGAGGTTTCAGTCATTATCTTGCTTTGATTTTTCTGGTGTAAGATTCACTAAATATCCAAAATGAGACTTCAAAACATTACCTTGCTTTCTTCTACATGAATATGTTCTTTCTAGACTATTTCCATGGTGTGTACACAAAAATATTCTTTAAAGATATGAAGCAAATTCTATTTTCCTGATTTACAGCTAGCATGATCAGGAGTGTTAATGATATTAAAAATAACAACAGAATTTCTAATTATCTCATAAAATAAGCAAATTAAATAGCGTTTTATTTTTCATATAAATCAGCATATTTTAAAATATATGTTACCTCAATATATTAGTTCATGTATCTGACTGTCTTGTGCCTTAGTCACTCTGATTTCTACCTCACTATTCACATGAATATATCAATTAATGTCCCATCAGTCTGCTTACGTAGTAACTGTGAGACCATGCCAAAGGCCAAAAATGTGATGAGATATAAAGGAAAAGGTGGCAAGCCCCAGGAGCACAGTGCTTAAATTTCAAATAGCCAGGGTTAGAATGTTTTACATAAAAAGAAAAGTGTCTTTTCTCACCCTAGAGCAAGCATGCAATGCCCTGGGGTGTGCAATATGACTGTCTTCATCTTGAAAGTCAGAATGATACCAATGGCTGTAAGCATATTTAATCCTGTTTTTGGAAATGGCAATTTACCATATGATATGTGACCTTCCATACGGTGATTCGCACAGTAACCGCTCTGACTATTCTGTCTTTCATGATATTCTTAACATGGGCCACGAAAATTAAATAAAATTTTTTCTTTAGCATTTTCAAATGAACTTTCTTGAGTGCAAAAAATGAATTGAAGATTTCTTTGCTCTTAAAAAGCCCACTTCTGAATCGTCCTTATTATTATAATTCAATTTGGGGACTGTATTGAAAAGTATAATATAAGATTCACTTCTGCTTTTTTTAAAAATGCTGGTTCAAAGTCTCACTTGTGCAGCACTAGCTCTCAGTGATCCTCCTGTTTTCAGCCTCCCAGCACTGGGATTGCGGGCACGCACCACTACGCCCAGACTCAGTGGTCGGCTCAGGGCCCCCAGGGGCAGGGCTGCTGCAGCATGTGCTGCATGGGATTGAACATTTTTACTTTTAATGACGTTAGTATCTAAATTATCAGTTGGAAAGTTTCATTTTGAAACACCTTAAGTGAAGCAGTTTTCATAACCTTCTTGGACATGTTCTAGTGGCAGAGTACACGGCAGTCAGGAAATACTTTTCTGAAATTCAAGTTTATTTTTTCTTGTCCTATATTCAGTGAATAGAGAGGACTATTCACTTCTACTGTATGTGACCTTCTTCATATAATCCCAAAGTAATGAGTGTCTCCAAGTCCTTCTCTTTTGTATGCTTGAATAAAGTCACTTCTGTGTAGTTATCATCCATGATAAATTTTCAGTAAATTGGCCATTTTTATTCTCACGTAGACCTGTTCCACTTCCATCAGATTTCACATCAGCTTTCATTCAGTTTCTCAACTAAGAAATACACATTTGGAGATTTCCTTGTCACAAAGTGTACCTCTCTGCCTTAAAGACTGATTTTTTGAACTGCTAGGTGTACCTGCAAGGATACAAAGCTATCAGTTGCTACTGTTGTAGGCAGCTGAGTTAGATAAAAGTCAGACAGGTCCAGGCCCTCAAAGAGACAATATGGAAAACAAGGTGACTTCGCAAATTGGAAGAGACAGACACTCCTGTTTGGGCCAGATTTCAAGACAAAGGAATAAATAAATGCAGCTACATACTTCCCTAGAGACGGGCATCAGTGATTGATACTTTTAATAGGTATGATTTACCTTGACAGAGTCTAAATGAATCACTAACCTAACCCCCAACATGAAGAGACCTTGTCCTGTATTCTTGCCCACTTGTTACATGACTCACTTTCCCATTTGGTACTAGATTTAATTTTACCTGAGCAATGGTGCTTGTAATCTCATTGGTTGACTCATAGTTTTGTCCCACCTCATGACCACCTACGTGAGTTCCCATCTTCTCCACCACATTAGACTCTCCTCACTGTGTAGTTTTGCACTATAAAAATCCCTGGAAGAGACAGCTCTCTGGGGACCACGTGCTTGGGCCTCCCCCCAGTCCCTCTCTCAGAAAGGAGCTTTCTTTCCCACAATAAATATATTCGCTCACAACCTTCTTTTGTTCCTAAAATTCATTCTGCAGTTTTAGAGAGCATGAACTCATCCCAGGTAACTTTTGGGTTGGGAGATCATTTGTTTCCTCCATCTTTTGAAAGTTCCCTATATCACTACCATCTATTCATGGCAATTGCATCTGGAGTATCACAGAGAAACAGTATTTCCTGAAAACTTTTGATGACAGAAAGCAAGCCTTGGATACGTCCTCATTTTAATAATCCTGAAACAATTTTAATGCAGTTTACCTGTCATGTTCCCTAGATAGGGAGTGATTCCGTGGAAAGGCAAATGTTTTTTTCAAAGAAAAGTAGTTTGTACAGTCATGATCAAAGGGCTTAAAAGCTCCAAGTAAATATATATTGCTCTATGAACATTTTATTGCTAAGAAGGTAGCTAAAATAAATTTGTACTTCAACTTGCTTTTAGTTTATGGAAGATAAAGTAGTTAAAATTATAATGCAGATAGGCTTATTGCAAGCACTATTTAAATGCAATTACCATTCTGAAATAATGGTTTTTAGAATAGAATAATGAAACTTTGTGAAAAGTTAGAGCTATTAAATATAATTAAGCCTTTGTCTCCCTACAAAAGAACAATGGAAAATAACATTATTTTTAGAGGGGCTAGAAAGATAGCTTGATGGTCTAAACAACTGCCTGGTAAGCTCGAGGACCATGCTGACCACCAGAATGGGATGTGATGACACAGGCTATAATCTTAGTATGGGGGAGGCTGAGACAGGAGGATCACTATACATCAAGACCCTGTACCAAGTAAATCATTAAAAGATTGAGTTTTTTTTTTTTTTTTACAAATGGAGTACTTTGAGGGGGCCCAGGATATACTTTAGCAGCACAATGCCTGGGTGGTAAACATAAGGTCCTGAGTTTGATTCTCAGTGCCCTCTCAAGAAAAAGAATGATTTAATGTATGAACTGTTAACATTTAGAGCTTTTTATTTCATACTCTCCATTTTATGGTGTTTGTTTGTTTAAGAAAACACTATTGTCTTTATTTCAGGCTCGGTGCAACTTGGTCAAGGGCAGGAAGACCACTTCAGGTCTAATTATTATGGGGATATTTGATGGGTTTATGAGAAATTTTGAATTACAGTAACTTAACATTGATATTAATGATATAAAAAGAAATTAAATTTTAAAATGCTGTATTTATACTTTGTTTGTTCCTCTCTTCAGCTAATCATTTTTGATGTTAATATATTCTTGAGGTAGACTTTGTTAGGTTAAACCAGCATTATTTTATTCTAATTCTTGAACATAAGTGTGAATGTTTCAGATGATTCCAGAGTTTTTATTTGCTTGTGTTGGTTTGTTCTTGAGTTTTGCTTTGTTATCCACAATGGTCTTGAACTTTCAATCTGCTCACCACAGGATTCCAAATAATTGGGATTATAGCTATCATCATAGTGTTCAGTTTACATAAAAGTTCTTGGAAATTTTCTTCATTTTTTTCTAGTTTCCTTTCCCACTATTGTTAAATACTTTTTCTTTTTGAGTTCACAAGATGGGGAAACATGCATGTGATGTCTACATAAATCAACTGATTTTTTACTGTATCTATAACCATCCATGTAAAATATTATCATAAATAAGCGATTGTGAACCTTAACAAACCTCTGTGTTCACAGCTTCCTGTTGGTCAACAGATATGTCCCTTTGTATTATTCAACCTTTGCTAATCAGCTGAGATGCAAATTGATTGTATACTTACCCATAAGATCTGAATATCAAAAATGCAAGAGGACATTTTGGTCATATAATTTTTGAGACTGCATAGTAATAAATCAATAATTCTAATATGTATTTAATAAGCACACATGTAACTTTAAAGAGAAATTCATATAAGAAAGTAGAATTTTCCTCACACTAGATAATGAAAGGCAAGTAATCTAAATATATAATGAGCTTGAAAAGCAAATTAATCTGTTGTCATCATTCAAAAACAGTGTATAAGATGAAAAAAATTATTTCTGATTATTTGATGTTAACTAAAGACAGCTCAGATATTATTCATTTATGCTTTTGCATCCTTAGCAGTGTAGGTTGCTTCTTTCTATTGAAATTATTTCCTATAATGCTGTATAGTTCTCGGTAATTGTAAATTGACTTTTATGATTATATTCTCTTGGAAACATCTTACAATTTCAACAGAACTGTGTTTGTTGATCTTGTCATTGGATTAAATCATCAATATTACACTTGACAAAATTTATTAATTATAAATTATAATTACTCTAATAATTATTATAATTATTATTAATTATAAATTATAATTACTCTAAAATACCCATGTTAGCATTTCTAATAAGCAAATGATTTATGCTTTGCAATGAATCTTGTCTGATAGACGTAAAAGTGTAATAGTATTTCTCACATATTTAATCTATGACTTTAATAAATAGTAAAAAGTTTTTTTTTGTTTTTTGCTTTGTTTATTTGTTTTTGTGGTACTGGGGATTGAACTCAGCACCTTGCACTTGCCAGGCAAGTGCTTATTCTACTGAGCTACCTTCCCAGCCCTGTCATATAGTTTTAGTTTACAAAATTCAGCAGACCATTGAATCAGAATATCAATGAACTATCAAGTAAGACACATAATAAGCTAATTCCTATAAGGGAAGGACGGGAAAATAATTTAAAGAAAAAAATATTACAGAAACATAGAACTAGTCTCCGGTTCCACCACCAAAAAAAAAAAAAAAAAAAAAAAGAAATAGAACTTTTATAAATAATAATGAAAGGAAGAATATAAAGGAGGCTGAAGAAATAGAGATGAAAAACAAAAGTTAAAATTTGTTTCATATATATGTAAATCTCCCTCGTGACTGCAGTAATCAGTATGTTCTGTGAACAAGTAACAAAAAAAAAGGAAAAAAGTATTTGTACACAGGTTAATGATAGTGAAAGCTCCAATGATAGATGGTGATTTCTCATAGATTTAAGACATACATAGTTAATATCCACTAATGTTACATTGTTTGAAAATTATTCCCCCAATTCTTAAATCTGTATATTGGTTATTTTGGCATGTTATGTCTTTAAATACATTTTAAAATTATGAAACTATAGAATTAAAAAGAATCGCAGAGCAAGGGGGGCTGATATGCTATCAGCTAAGCCAAAGTGTAGATCCTGAGAGAAGAGGAACCAGGTAGAGAATATAAATGATCAATAATTATTAGTAAAAGGCAACAACAAATGAGCATAAAAGTTTTGTAAAGGACCCAGGATGCCGTTCAGTAGACGGTGCCTGCCTGGCGACCGCCAGGTCCTGGGTTCCGTTCCTGGTGCATCCTCCAAAAATACTACCCAGGAGTAGATATTAGCCTACACATTGTGAGAATATGAAGATGACAGGAACAAAGTATGATACAGCTTCGTGCATTAATTCAGAAAATTGGTCAAACGGTTGCACTGAAGAAACTAATCCACAAAACTTCATTATTGTCATTTTTTAAATCACTTGATTCAATAGTGATTTTTTTTAAATATCAAGAAAACAATTCTGTGTTCTAAAGTATTTTAAATAGTTTGAATCCGCACTTAAATTTCTTCCAGAGGTCTGTTCTCAGACGAACAAGCTTCAGTTATCTTGCCTTCATTCTTATTATACCTTATAAGGCCATGTTATGAAATATGTCTGAAAGTCTTTAATAGCACCATTTATACCACCTGGATATTGCCCCTAATTTTACTGATGAAAGGTAACTTAATAAGTTTATTAGATGCATGTTTCCACAATAAAATGATCATTTCTTACACTATATATTGTAGAGGGCTGGCCAAACAGCTCAGTGGATTAAAGCATCTGCTTAAGCAGCTGCAGGGGCTGGGAGTTCAGTCCCCTGGCCTGCCTGCCATGTTGGCTGCACCCCTGGGGCTCACTGAGCAATTGAGAATGGATGTGGTGGCATACACCTGTAATCCAGGCTCTTGGGAGTCTGTAAATAGGCAGATCACTACAAGTCTGATCTAGTAGTGAGACCCTGTAGATCCTTACCTAAAATATAAAAAATAAAAAGATTAATAATAGTAACAAAAATATCATATAAACCTGGGGAAATGGAAAATACATATTAAAATATTAAATTTAGATTATTATGCATATTAATAGATTATGTACGTTTTGTTACACAATAGCTGCACATAATAGTATAGATCAATAAAATGATATATAACCATGAATAATATTTTCTTCATCTTTGAAAAGATACCTTGTTACAGAGTCTACAAAACTTAGTAAATCAGATCTGACAGTATCTTCTGACATAATATTAAGATTTAAAATGTTCAGGATAAAAGTCTATTACTAATTTTCCAGTCTGATGGTTAATGATTTATATTTATACATTCACATATCAACCACTTTTATTTACAGAGGTAAATATTCATTAAACTGGAATGACATAATAAGCTTTTGTGTTGATTCAGAAATTATCCCAGGAATTTATTTCTTGAGTAGAAAATTTTAGAAAAAATGAGTCAGAAAAGAGAGCACCCAATGACATTATTTATGTGCCTTTCTTTGCATTGTTCTAGAAAACAAGCAATGAATAACTTAGAAGTGTGATTGAAAAAGTAGAAATAACAGAATAATAGTTAGGTGAGCCATACATTTAATGTAAGGGGAAATAAATTAACTTGCTTTATAGTTTATAAATTAAAAGAAACTACAGTTTTTCCAGTGCATCCCATGTGATAAGTATTCCACACATATAATTTAACATATTCTAAATCTCCACTATTATATACATTTGTAGTACATGTATATACATATTTGTATGTACAAATTCAAATATATTGCCATTAAAATGGAAAGGCTTTGAGAACATTCATGAATTTCCCAAGTGAAATGCATAGTTATCAAACTAAAACACCTTTGGTAACAAAGTTCAGATCTTTTTTACAAATCCAGTTTAATTCACAAAATTCAGATCTCATTAATATTTGTAATCTTCAAAATCATTAATTTTTCTACTACCAAATATTACTTTTTCTAAGTATCCATCCAAAACCATGGTTGTCTAGGAGATCCTGAAGTACCAATTTCTTTCTAGCAAACCAGAGATTGCAGTGAGATTGACTATTAGCTCTAACCCTTCCTCTTACAGCTGAGCACTCCATAATGTCAGAGTCACAATTATATGTCTAGAGATTCCCAAAGTCTAGGAAATTATGTGGCAGTTACTCCACAAATATTGATTAAATGAAATTAAATAATCCATCAAATGCCAATCTGAGGTGAGAATAGAGCAAGTCTGAACCCTTTCTATTGGAGTGCAGTGATGTACACTATAAATAATAATAATTATAGATGGATCACTGCATGAGCCATTATTATTTAGTTAGGAAGTCTGTCATTGTAATCACAATAGAAGAAGCTGACAACTGTATGTGTCATGACTTAACAGTTACTGTGGGCTAGCTCAGCAACATATGTACCTGTCTGGCAAGCACAAGGTCTTGAGTTTAATCCCCGGTACCACCAAAAAGAAAAAACAAAAAACAAAACACAAACAGTTAGTGTACCTCAGTGGATTCTAGATATAAGAAAGCATAACTGGGTGACTGTGAGACCACACAACAAATATGAGCCTGTAAATTCTTTTAGCAAAACAAATAATGTGAACATCTAATTTCAGGAAAACATAGTAATCTCAACATTCTAGTTCTAAAAACCAGGGATGACTTCAAAACCTGTCTTACTCATAGTAAGCGATGAGTTAATATTTGTTATGTAAATGAAATCTCTTGAGAAGTTTTGTGTATTAATAAGTAGTACATTAAGAAAAGGAAACTATGCTTACACTGGCCTACCAATCTGCACATTTAAAAAAATCATACTGAGTAAATAATTCAACAATATAAATAAATACTTTGAAAGTGGCTAACTGCATGAGAATGAAATTAATCCTCTTGTTAATGTTGCATTAATATTAATCATACGATAAAACATCCAAATAAAAATAGGTAGTAATCTTATAAGCATTGATAATATCTTGTGAATTGCTAAAAATAGTTTTGACTGTTTTTTCAGCCAGTATTTCTCAGCAAATTAGCCACAAAGTGTAAAATCAACTCATCCTGAAAAGAAGTATGTAGGGCTTTAATGTAGGTATAACTAAACACGACAGGTTTGTGTAAAAATCAAATATGCAATACACATTTACTTTATTGTTTCTCTTATTAAATGTTAAATGCCTAATCCAATTTGCTGCATAGATCTGAGCGTAACATGATACAAAGAGTTCGATGCTATAAAGGCAGCATTTGGTAGCATTTCACTGACAGCCTAACCATGGAGGGTAGCAGTGCTTATCTGAGGCTCTGTAGTGTCAATCAAGTGAGAAAGTGTGGTATGGGTCGGCACAGCGTTGCTGATGCATGGATGCCCCTCCACAGCCTTATTTCTTCAGAGTTGAGGCCGTGGGAGCCGATTGGACCATGATGCTGCCACTCTTCAGCGGGTCATCCTACTGGTCAGGTAGCCGCACAGTGCACTGTGGGTGAAGAAGCCTGGTGGATGGAGTTGGGCCGCTGCGGATGTGGCCTGGAGAGGTTGTGCCTTTCCTGGGGCTTTTGCTGCTTCCAGCTGTTGTCCCAGGAGTTGTTTCTCCTTAGAGATGCCCCACCATGCCACCCTGCCTTGGAGCCAGCCTATATGGTCAGTAACTTTTATGACTATGATCAAAACGAAACTTTCCACCTGTAAGTTGTGAGTGATGGGTTTTGTATCCTAGGACAAAAAAGTAACTAAAGCACATAGCTTTAGCAGATTTAATTACAGTTTATTATGTACCCAGTAAGATTTAAGAGCATAAAGCATATAATTTATTTAACTTTTTCAACTTTCAGGAAAAAATTGAGAAAAGGGCCGACCAAATAACTCAGCGGATTAAAGAGCCTGCAAGCAGGTACAGGGGCCGGGGTTCAGTCCCGAGACCTGCTGTTCTGGCCCAGCCCTATGAGTGCACTGAGATTGAGAGATGGCGTGGTGGCGTGCACCTGTAATCCCAGCTCTTGGGAGGCTGTAAACAGGTGGATCACTACGAGTCTAACCTAGTAGTGAGACCCTGAACACCCTGTAGACCATTCCCTAAAAAAAAGAAGAAAGAAAGAGAAAAATTGAGGCACATTACATGTGTTCTATTGAAACTATTTAAAAAATGTCAAATATATATGTAACAGTGAACTTGTGATGTCTCTTGTTTGGTCAATAATTAGAGCTCATAGGAGTTCTGAAATTTAAATTTTTGCACATCTTTAATTAAAGAGATTAGAAGAGTGAGCCACAAATATGCCTTATTTCAGCAATAAACCACAGTTTAGATCAATGTTATATGCATATGTATAAACATAAAATTATCTAAAATATTGTGCAAAGCTAAATAGAAAAACTAGTAGATTCAGAAGAGGAGGGACTGGGGAGATAGTTCAGTAGAATAAGTGGCCTGAGTTCAATCCCTAGTTCTGCAAAAAAAAAAAAAAAAAAAAAAAAAGGAAGAGGAAGTTATACTTATATTGGCATAATCTTATGCACAGTTTCAGAATTAAAGTGAATAATCAATCAAATAATATAGAGATATCATAAAAGTGGCTAATCTTATGAGAATTAATTTAATCCTTTTATTATAATATTATATTAATAAAATTAATCATATCTATGTCTTTGTTCTCCTTTCACCATATTTATATAATTACTTTGTAAAAACATATTCATACCAATTAAGCTATCTAGAACTAATAAATAGCATGTAAGTAGAAAAACAAATATTGACAAAATTTTCTTAACAGTATTTGTGTTGCATGTGAAGTTTAAGAAAGTATCTAGAAAAAGATTATCATGATAAATAGCAAATAAAGATTGTTTTCAAATGTTGAGATTTTTTTAAAAAAAACATAGTATATCAGCCCTTAATTTATCAAGTGTAATTATGAACAAATCTATATTTATAAATATTTTCATTACAGAAAAATTTTCCTTGAAAAGAAAAATCTAAAATTTATTTATTTTTACCAATATGATGAAATGAATCTTATTTCTGTTTCTGATTATGAACAGTCTAAAAATGAAATTCAGGAAAGCTATCCTTTTAAAATAGCATCCAAAAGAATGAAAATATTAGACAGTGGAGCACAAATACAAGCACAGTAAACGATGAAACATAATGGAAAGAATTGTTCTTAATGCAAATAAATAGAATGATATCTTGTGTTTCTGAATTGGAAGATTATTTATATAAAAAGTGACACTATGTTTTATTACAAAGTAATAGGAGAACAATAGCAGTTACTACAGGTCAGATTGTTTTTTCTAAAGTAGTTAAAGAAAAGTGGATAAAAAAATTCTCCAACTGATATTAGAAGAAATGTTCCTTCTCAAACTCTAGTGATATGACTAACTTGCATTTTTTGTTTGGTTTTGTTTTACCCTGCCTTCCATTCCCCTTTCCCCCATTTTGGTTCCTTTATCCTTTTGAACAATTTCTTCCCACTCCAAAATATTTATTGTGCACTTTAGATCTTATTCACTCTTTTAGTTTCTTACCCCAGAAAAACAGTATAATGTTTAAGCCACTGAGTCTGATTTCACTAATGAGTATGGCCTTACATTGCATCCACTTACCTATAAAACGTCAAATTTCTCCACCTTTGTGTCCCAGTAATTCTCCATTGCATAAAAATACAATTTTTTTTCTAGTACTAAGGATTGAACTTTGGACCTTGCACTTCCCAGGCTAGCACTTATTCTCCTGAGCTATCTCCCCAGCCCCATACCACATCTTTTTTTATCCATTCCTCTGTTGCTTGGCATTTGGGTTGTTTCCAAGGTTTATCTATGACAAATTGTGCTGCTAAAGACTGATATGAAAGCTGGCCTAATAGCTTAATGTATTAAAGCACCTGCCTAGGCAGATTCAGGGGCCAGATCCCCCGGGTCCTGCTGTGCCAGCCTCACTGAGGATGCACTGAGAAGGCAATTAGGACTGGGTGTGGTGGTGCGCACCTATAATTCCACCACTTGGGAGGCTCTAAACAAGAGAATCACTGCAAGTCCAATCTAGTAGTGAGACCCTAACACCCTGTAGAAACTTCCCCAAATAATAAAAGAAAAATAAAAAGACTGTGGTATGATGTTTTTGATTTTTCTTGGAAGAAAAATCTTCTATTGTACTGAAACCAGTTAAACTTAGAATGTATACATAATTTCTCCTTATACACAAGAAAATTTTCTTGAATCTGCCTGCTGTACATAAACACAACAGTTACTCTAATTTGATGTAACTATGATGGAATAAAAGCCTGAATATGCAAAACACTCAAAATTATTGCAGAATTTTTGCAAATTTTAAAACTACTATAATTTAACAGTGGGTTATCTCACAGTTGGAATTCTGTCAGGATAAGGAAATCTATTACTATAACTTAACACATGATTTGTAGCAAGATTCCCCAATAGTTGGTCATTTATACCCTAAAAGGCACTATTAGATAAAATAATTGTATTTATATATCTGTATTCTTTATTCTCTCTCTCTCTCTCTCTCTCTCTCTCATTGTTATCATTATATCCTCTCATATTAATTATTTATTGTTCTAACTTTAGCTGTCAGGGTGAGCAATTTAAATTCTACTCAGAACTATCTTGGAATCTCCAATACTAGAACATGACAACATTATGTTTAATTTCTTGATTTTTTACCAAATTGACGAATGAGTGTAAGAATGAAGTGTACTGTCATTCTTGCCTCCAAACCAGCAATGTATAAACTTTTTTAAAGATACACGAACAGCTAAGAAATCTGCTTTAAAAAAATGATTGGGAAAATCAGACCATATTCAAATCAAATTGACATTATCATGACATAATTATGACTGATATGTGCTCAATTATATCAGGACCATATGCCAAAAAATCTGTGAGATTATTTGTAATATGTATTGAAGTTAAATGTTAAGTAATGGGGAAAATATGTTTTTAATTCTTTCAGATGCTTTCAGATGAAAGATTTTGTGGAAAATACAGAGAAATTCAAATGATAGAATATGAGGGTTTCTGTAAAATTTTTCATTATATTTGAAATGAAAGCAAGCAGCTTAAGTTTTTTGTTTTCTGATTGGATGCTTTGATTCTTATAAAGTGATGCTTAGACAAGATTGTGATTAGGATTTAGGTCACAGTTAAGCACTTTAATGGGTTAAAAACTGAAAACATTGGTCATAGCAAGTAAATCTGTTTCTTTTGAATACCACACTAAATGCATTTCCTCAAAATTATGGCATCATCTACCTTATTTTGTCACTTTCATCCATATTGTCAGCAGAAGAGTAAGAAACTATAATGTCCTGTTCAAACCAATGTAAGAAAATGAAAGCCATTCAAGTAGTATCTTATATCTAGGATAGATTTCAGGGGTTGAGCTGTATGGTATGATCATATCCTGTCTTGCTTTTAGTTGCTTCTTTTCTTTCCTCAGTCTCTCTCTCTCTCTCTCTCTCTCTCTCTCTCTCTCTCTCTCTCTCTCTCTCTCTCTCTCTGTGTGTGTGTGTGTGTGTGTGTGTGTGTGTATGGAGTCTCTTTATGCAGGTCAGACTTGTAGGGATCCTCCTGATTTCTGCCTCCCTAGTGCTGGACTTACAGATGTGCGCCACCACACCTAGACTCCATTTCCAGATTAGCATGCCGGGGGTAGAGCTGGTGCTGCATGCAGCGCCAAGAATCGAACCCTGCCCTCTTTGCTTACCTAAGAAAGCTCCTAGTTCACTGAGCCATATTGGTGGCTTAAAATAAAATCCAGAATAATAAAATTTTTCCTTTCTTCTTAGATGAGTTATTTGGAAATGGTTATTTACACATATTGTAGTTTTAGACTGAGAACCACACAAAGTTTAAGAAAAATATTGAGATCCATTTTTGCCCCATGTCAATAATCGACAGGTTCAATTTTGTGAATCATTAATTCAAAGTTTCAAGAAATCTTTTATCTAAATATAGTTTTTATTACTTTTAACACAGTTACATACTTAAATAATTATGTTGAATAATGTCACACAAGTAGCTAAGGAGGACCGGGGCTTGTATCCCTCACTCTCACATGCTAGCCGCAAGGTCTGAGGCACTGACTGTGCTCTGGAACTTCACTCATCTTTTAAGTAAGTTAAGCTTTCAAAATTCTTTTTTTTAAATTTTCTTTTATCTCCATTGTTTTTCTTTTTCAAAGAGTACAAATTAGAATTAAAATAAAAAAGTAAAAATGATACAGAATTTCACTTCACACAGTAATATGAATTTCACAGTATTTGTTGTAATTCATAGTGTTGTCTTCCAGTTATTCATAGTACCAGACATATGCATGTAAAATTGGAAGAAGAAGGAAAAAAACAAACAAATGCATGAAAAATTAAAAAGAAAAAAATACAAACAATTGAAAAAAATAGATGAAACAAATTAAAACATTAATGGCTTCTTTCTATAGACCAGCAGAAATGTACAGTACAGTTGTCCCAACCGTCCTGCTTACATACATAGACAAATCTCTTTCCCCACTCCCTCTCCTGTCTTTCTCCTAAACTCAGTATCTCTTTACCTTTGAATAAGTTCATTCCCCTTTTCCAGTATCAACTGTACTCTACAGATTCATTTTTCTCTTTTATGTTTTCACACAAAGGATGCAACATGATATTTGCACATGCGGCTCTAATTTATTTCACTTGAGAATATTTTCTCTAGTTGCATCCATTTACCAATAAAAGACTCAAATTCATCCTGTTTTAAACTTGAAGAATACTCTGTTGTATAAAAATACCACATCTTCCTTCTCCATTCTTTAGTTGATGGACATCTGGGTTATTTTGGGGATTTAGCTGCAATAAATTGTGCTACTATAAACATGGGGGCACATATATCACTGTGGTATGAGATTTTCCAGTTCTGGAAAAATTCCTAGGAGGGGAATAGCTGGCTTGAATGGGATTTCCAATCCTAGCTTTTGAAGGAATAGCCACTGATTTCCATCGTGGTTGTACCAGTCTGCATTCCTAGCAACAGAGTAACTAATGTGAACCACTATTTTGTTTCAGCAAATAGAATAAGAACCTATCATGTATTTTTCCAGCTTCAGCTGCTGGTTTTTCATTCCCTATTATCAAATAGTGGCCATAGAGCCATAATCATTGAAATCACCAGGCCACTGCTATACTCAATGCTTGCTTTCATTATTGACTTCACAGTGATTCTTCTGTCAATGCCGGAAAACGTCTTATGAGATGTGATCCTTTGAAACTGTCTAACCTTAAGTTGTTCTATTTTCCCTTCACTTGTTTCCTGTCGCCCTGTTGGCATACCTTGCATGGCCCAGACTCAGTTCCATGTCAAAGTATTTCCACCTTTTTCTTTATTATGCTAGTCGGCCTGGCATTGTGTTTTCCAATGAATATTTGAACTGTACTATTAAAATCCAACTTACTTATTACTCTAAGGCCTATTCTCGGAATTTTATAAAACTTAAAATTTATAAAATTTTCTCACAATATTTAATCTCTTAATAATTTCACAGTGAGAACACAAGTTTGTACTAATATTGTTTAGACAAGGTATGTTTTCGTCTTGGCCTCTGAATAACTACTATGCAGACAACAATGCGCAATGCATTAATTATTATAAACCTACTGCTACCTGTTTTAAAACATTGCTATTTATTTAATTCATTGCTATTTTATGTTCTTTCTCATTAAAATGAATAAAATTTAAAAAATAGCCTCATACAGGATTTAATTATTTATTTTACTCTTTAATTTGCCCTTCCACGTGTGTATCACTTTCTACTCTATAAATATAAACAGCACAGTTGAAGTTCAAAGACCACAGCCTGCTCCCAGTCTGAACTAGGACATCAACCCAGGGCCAGTCCTCCTTGAAGGACCCTAAGAGAAGCATAAATAACGTAACGAATAGCCAGAAAAATGTCTAAGCTCCGAACACTTATGTGCTAGATCTTGTGGTCTGACCTTCAGTATCCTTTTCCCCACTTGAAACTCATTACGGGTTCATAAATATGGACAGCATTTCATGCATGTAATTTAATAAGAACAGATTCTGGTGCAGGCATCTGAATTGAAAGTTCTTGCAATCGCTGAACTCTGTCAGTCGTTCCTGTCAATCTTATTCAGAGACCAAGTGCACGGTATGTGGGCCTGGACGCACATCTTTCAAAATTGAAATCTTTGTCTGTGTGGTTTCGTTTTCCTGCTTTCCCGAGTCCACTCTTCTCTTCCTGATATCGTTTTGATGTCATACACTTGTCCTGAGAATTTCATTGGATGCTGTCTTACTTGCTCACTGTTACTTGCTCATTGTTGGGACAAAATACCTAACACCCACAATTTAAAAAAGGAAAGGTTTATTTTTACCTGACAGTCTGTAGAGATTTCAGTTTATAGCCTACTGGTTCCATGGCAGAGGGTCATTGCAGAAAGAAAATAGGCCCTGCATAGCAGGCAGGAATCAGTGACACTTCTATGTTCTTTACTTCTTAGATCCATCCATGTTACAAGGCTATTGATTGATGCCACCCACATCCAGGTGAGTCTTTTGTCTTCCATATATTCATCATCCCAGCCGGACTATGCTAAAGAATTAAAGCTGGGCGTGGTGGCGCATGCCTGTAATCCCAGCACTCAGGAGGCTGAGGCAGGAGGATTGTTGTGAGTTCAAGACCAGCCTGAGCTACAAAATGAGCTTAAGGCCAGCCTGAACTGCATAGTGAGACCCTGTCTCAAAAAGACAAAAAAAAAAAAAAAAAAAAAAAAAAAAAAAAAAAAAAGAATTAGCAGACTAGCCCAGTATGACACCCCAAATCCAGTAACACATACATGATCCAGTCTCTACCAGAAGCCCTTAGTGCATGAGGCTTTCGGCTCATCTAGATATAAGCCATAACAAATGGCCCTTGTGATTCCTTCTGCATTATACACAGAGCCTGGAATCTAGTTATTATTTGCCTCATATAGGATACTATAGCTGAGGAGAATTCAAAGGAAATACCCTATTTGAAAAATATTTTGAGGTAGACAAGAAAGTCTCTCAAGAGATTTAATAAACACAAGAAGTCTCCAGAACAAACAAGTTGCGACACAAGCCTCATAGTTGTTATTAAATTTTTAAACAAAACAATAGTGTAGTGTACTGGGGCTGAAGAGATGGTTCAGAGGAATAAGCGCTTCCTTGGCAAGCGCAAGGGCCTGAGTTCAATTCCTGGTTCCATACACACAAAAATAATAATAATGTAGTATACTAATGGAAAGTATATTATCTTCAGAAGTAATCACACCTATCCTTAGAAGGGACCTACATATGATAAAAACATTTCTAAATCCAACACATAGTTTGCAAGAAGTAACTGCTCAAAAATATAAAGAAATGCGATATCATAAACAAATGCAAGAATGGACAACTAGCAATCAAGTCATTATCTGTGTAGTTAAAAACACTGAGAATAAACAACATTATTACTTTTACTCAATATATCTGGCAAATTGCTAGAGTAAGTGTACAACAATCTAAAGACTAAAATTACAAAGTGCATTTGAAAGTGAAAAATAGTCCTTCTCTTCCTAAAGTTCATCAAGAATCCATTATCTGGGTTTAGCACTTAATGTGACTCAAATAAGTATTTGCAATTTAGGGGGAGAAAAAGGGATCAGGGAGACAGCTCAGTAGAATAAGTACTTGCCTGGCAAGTGCAGGGTCCTGAGTTCAATCTCAGTTCTGACAAAAAAAAAAAGAAAGATAGAAAACAAGTCAAACAAATAAAAAATAACACAAAACCAAAAGATAAATGTTACATTGATTATGACATGTTAAATATCTTGCCCACAGACCAGAGAATATTATATGAATAGGGCAAATTTTAAGGTATTAATTATCTCTCAACAAATTTTGTTAGTTCTTCATTAGACTTTAAAAGCCTAGAATTCTCATTGACTTTCAGCAACACTTACTATCTCTTGTTGACTTTTGGTGTGTGAGCCATCTATCTTATTTACGTGTGAGAAGTTTCACAAGCTTACTGCAAGACAAATGAATTTTGAGTGTCAAAAAACTTTTTTCCCATTTTGTGCTTTGTCTATTTCAAAGATGTTTGTTGGATTTATACTGCAGTTTTTCTCAAAAAATTTTTGGAACTCTGGTGAATTTGAAGAGCCTGAGAATTAAGTAATGCTTTCCTTTTTGTATAGCAGTTCATTCCTCATGGTATCTGTCTCCTACTAGATTTTATGATGAGCCCTAAAAAAATCAGTGTCAATACTTTGCCTGAAAATCTCCTTAGCTACAAACTAAATTTATCACTTACCTTCTCTTCTTTCCACCTAACCATAAGTAACAATAAAAATTTTCACACTGCCTAACAAAGATTTATTTTTATCCAATTTCCAATGTTATTTTTTTTCACTATCCTCTAAGTACACCTTTCTTTCTTTCTTCTTTTTTTATAGTAGCTGGCTAAGCACACCTTGGGGGCAGAGCTGGTATGGCATGTGGTGCTGGGGATCGAACCCCGGTCTTGGCCCTTGCTTAAGCAGGTGCTTTAGACTGCTGAGCTATCTTGCTGACCCTAAGTACACATTTCATAATAATCTCTTCAGCTCAAATTTCACAACATATATCCTATGGTAAAAATGCTCAATATGTTACTAAATTGCAAAGCCTTTTCAGATAATTGTTAGCCTACAACACTTCTTTCAGGTAATAGAAATTTGCAGTCACATACTGGAAGATGTGAACGAGTTTACTGTGGTCCCTTTTGGGTAGGCACTAGCCCCAAGTATGTGGTCTTCACCCTCATGCCCTAAAAACCTCTCAAGCCCTACACTCAGAGTTTAGGGTTGGCCCATAGAAAATTTGAGAGTACACCTATAAATATGCAGACTATAGATAAAACCACTCCAGCGGTGTCTGTTATTGTTGAAAATTAAGTAGGCTCTACTTCAATATTTCTACAACTACCCTTGTTCTGGAGAATTACTTCAATATTCTCATCAGACATCTTATAGAAAATTTCCATAGAAAAAAATGGATGTTTTTAAAAAAATATTAGGGTTGGCATTAGAATCAGGATTTATGTCTACGGCCATGCCACCCTGAACACACCCGATCTCATCAGAAGCAGGATTTATTTTAAAGAAAAGAAAGTTAAATTTATAAGAAAGTATTACCACATTGGCTATTGTTAACAGACGAATATCAACAAGTGCTGATGAGGTTTTGTAAAAAGAGAAGCCTTGATCATTGTTGTAGGAATGCAAATTGATACCATCACGATGGACAAAAACAGTATAAAGCTGCCTGAGAAAGTTAAAACTACAACTACCATATAATTCATTAATCTTACTACTAGGTACTGCTTAAAATAAATTTTAAATCAATGTAGAAACATGTATGTAAGCAAAAAGATTTTCCAGAAAGGCATAATAAGCTATGTAGGAAGATGGGCTAAGTGTGTTCAGAGTGGGGAGGTTTTTTTGAAGGGAATGTGTTTGAAGCCATGTGTCTTTTTCTTTATATTTTCTTTAAAAATATAAATATTTTTCATAGACTTTGGTCACATACCCCAAAATGTCTCTCATCTTTTGGGTGTCAGAGCTTTTTTCTTATTAATCAGAAGCCCAAAAATTTATAGGCAGAAAACATAATTTACCCTAATATGGAATTTAGCTTTTAGGTATAAAGCTATTGTACATTTCTCAAAACCTAGATCATGAATGTAATGCAATAATTTGCATTTTTCATCCACATTTCTCATGTGAATATAAAAGCTGATATAAATGCAACATAAAACATTGAAAAAATAGGTATTTAATAAGATGCCATTAAATGATTGAGTAATACAGTCATAAATTTTTTGAATACTAAACATGCATATGAAATAAGATTAAGTATATACTTAGTATTTTAAAAATAGAATAATATTTAATTACTAGATTTTAATAATGGTCAGAAAATAACTTGGTGATGATAATCCAGATTTAGTCACAACAGACACAAAAATAATAATATACAATATTTTGTGTTTTAGATTGATAAAATGGAGATGGTTGCCAAATAAGTAATATTAAGCCTTAAAACTCTGTTCTTGATTCTTTTTTAGTTGGATATATTGATATTTTTAATCCACAGTACTAATGTTATACTAATATAATAATCCATGCTTTTTGCTTGATAATTGGTTAATTCCTTATTACTATATAATATAGGCTTACCAACAAGTACCAACAGAGGGAGACACCAAGTGTCAATAATTAATGTATAGGTAATGAGTTAAAAAAAATCCTGTAGTTGATTGTTATACACAGACCTTCAACCTCAAGGATTCATGATTTAAAATGTATTATTTCAAAGATAATATGAAGGATATAAAAAAATCTGTGACGTATACAACTTGGAAAGCAAATGTAAGTATCCCCTTCAGAGCTTTTGTATTACAGCTTCTTCATACAAACTGTGATAGTTCTCAATGCAAACAAGAAATAACAAATTATTGATTTCACTGTTCTGCAAGAAAACGCTGCAAGTAATGATTCAGACAGGAGCAATTCTGGCCACCTCACAATACACACTGTACACTTTGGATCTTATTTATTCTTTCAGCCTCTTATTTGCTATGTTTTATTTTTTAAAGAGAATAGAAAAATATTCTAAAAACATTAGAAATGATACAGAATTTCACTAAACTAAATGACAGGAATTCAAGAACTGTTCTTATATTGTACGTTATTGTCTTCAAGTCAGTTGTTCAAATTACTAGATGTAAGCATGTAACATTGGTCAAAAAATTACAAAAATAATTAAAAAGGAAGGAAAAGAATTCAGGAATGATCAGTACAGTTATCCAAGCTGCTCTGCGGATAAACATATGTATGTCTTTTTCACCTCCTTATTTCTTTTTCTCCATTCCCTACTCTACTATTCCTTTTCTTTGAACAGTTTCGCTCCCTTTCACAGAATCCTCTGTTTCTTTCAGATCCAGTTTACTCTTTCAGTTTCTTACACTGGGCAGACAATATGATGCCGACACATGAGGGTCTGATTTATTTCACGTATGATGCACTCTTGCAGCTTATGCGCTAGGGAGTCAACAGGATATTCACACATGCAAGACTGATGTAAGAAAATAAAATGTGATGCTGATGAAATCATGACTCAAATGACAGAATTCCTCAAAAAAGCCCTAATAACACCAAAGTACAAAGGCTTCTTCGATCAGAGACAAGTCTAGACTAGAGTGAGTAACCAACATAATTGTTAAATGCAAAGTCTTCCCTTGCCTTTTGCTGGCACGATGTAGAATATTTCCTGCATAATAAACAATTATTTTTAACCTGTGATCTGAATATATTTTAGCAGAAATGTAAAATAAAACTTAGTACTTCAACAAATCACAGAGACTATCGTAGTGTTGAAAGAGTTATTGGATATAATGTCTCAGGAGTCAATCGTATTGCGTTAGAAATTCACCATTGTACGTTTCTTTCTTCTCTTAATGAGCAAGGAAAATTACTATTGAATATTTAAGCAAGGCATTTAAATGTCAATCTCAGCTGTTTTTTCCAAGTGTGTATCTAATACAAAGACTGGAGCAATTGTCTTAAGTCTTCTATTCTGTGGTTGCATTGCAAATGAAGTGAGAGTTAAAAATAATTTCTCAATATTTGTCATCACTAATTAATGTAGATAAAATCAATTGCAAATAACTTTTAATGTGAGCATATCTTCAAGCTCCTTTTATCTCTAAACAAATAAACATTATCCACAAACCTCATACATATATTTATAAATAACAAAGGCAACAACAGTGACAGTAATTCTTATTTATAGAAAACCTTGCAAAATCTTCTGGGCCCTTCTCATGTAGAAAGTGGCAGTATACTTTTACATTCCAATTATTTTAATCAAATCGTGTTCTATTTTTACATAGCGATTTATTTATGATTCGCTTATAGTCATAAAGGTCAAATCATTGATAAGTTGCAGCCTGAAATCTCACATTCCATTCCCTCCAGAGTATGAAAAAACATATATTAATCATTTCTTTAAAATTACATATTTGTTTGTTCCATTTCCTAAATAATAGTAATTTTAAAACTGTCTTAAATATGTTTTTATTTCTATTAATGTGGTTTAGCATAGAAACATGGAGATTAAAATGAAATCATAAAAAAATATCAGTACTTCCCAGTATCAATGCTTCATTAAGCAAATAAAGAAAGCTGGGGAAATGGCTCAGTGGAATAATCACTTCCCTGGCAAGCACAAGAGCCTGAGTTCAATCCCCATTTCTGGAAAAATAAAGAAAGAAAGAAAGAATTAGCTGAAAGGAGGTATTTCTGACATGGATATGTTGAGAGTTGTTCTCATGTGTTCCTAAATTTTTAATAATTCAAATCTTCTATTTTTAAAAATAAGCATGAAATTTATAGCTAAGAATTACTATGACATCTGAAAAGTGTTGTTTAATTAAGACTCACTGCTAGCACCTGCCAATTGCACAAAATTTTGTAGAACATTGTGTACATAGGAAAGGGGTAAATTTACAGCAGTGTAATCAAAATTACTTTTGTTTCAGAAGTGTTTGGGGCCAGAAAGATGGCTCAGTGGAATAAGTGCTTCCCTGGCAAGCTCAACGGCCTGAGTTCAATCCCTGGTTCTGCCCCCTCAAAAAAGTGTTTATATTGAACCATGTAATTGATGTAGATGAGTTTATAAAAATTAAAATATGAAAAAAATATATATTCATATTTTAATTGAGCTCAAATTCTGAGCTTTTTTTTATGTTTCTGATTACTGGCTCATTCACCTTATGTTTTACTGGTTTGTTTAGGCATGATTTTTCCTCAAAATTCAATGTTTATAACAATTATTCTTTCCCTCTCAGCAATTCCATTTATTGATATATAATTGTTAATTACAATCCCTTATCAGCCTTCTTTATATTTCTGTCATCCTTTGTCATGCTGCCTATTTCATTTATGTTTTTTATTTTATTTTATTGAGTCATTATCTTTTTGTTTTCTTAATTCAAGTCCATGTTTACTAATGCTCTTTTTCAAAATCCAGTTTCTGGTTTCTTTAGTCTCTAAAAGAAGTTTTCTTGTCTCTATTTTATTTCTGGTATACTGTTTTTATTTCATTCCACTAGTGAGATGATGTTTGTTTCTTGCTTCTTGTTCTGCAAGCTTGAGACAATTTTCTAGAATTCTGTACAAATACCTAGCACCGTTGAGGTCCCTAGCACAATTACGTTTATATCCATTTTGGTATTGTGTACTTTTTTTGTCTCAAACTTTGTTCCAGTCTTTTTTTCATTTGTCCCACTGATTACTCAAAAATATCATTTAAATTCACCCTTATTTTGTGAATTTCCTTTCTAGTTGCGAGCTTAATTCCAATGGGGTTATTGACACTGGAAAAACAAACCTGATATGACTGATCTTATTTCTGGTGTTGCTGCTGGTAACCCTCATTCAGTGAACTGACAACATTTCCTTTCTGGAATATTTCCCTTATGTTTGAGAGAAGCATGTATAATTTTGCTGTTTATTGGAACTCCCCATTTGTCTGGTCCATTAGTTCTGTGTTTTAATTTAAACCCCCAATTTTTTGTTGATTTTTTTCCTTATAAAGCTTTTTATATTACTGAATTCCCCTGGGTTTTACTTGGATTACTATTAATTTTCACTATGTAATCTGTTTCACTTGTATTTTTTGTATTTCCTGCATAAAATTTATAATTTTTATCTATGCCAGAATAATTGACATTTCTATCATTTTATTTTATTTTATTTTTTTGGTGGAACCAGGGATTGAACTCAGGCCCTTGCACTTCCCAGGGAAGCACTTATTTCATCTCCTCAGCCTCTGCTTCTATCATTTTATAAGCACCTTTATATTTCTTGAGACAGGATTAAAATCTAGTTTGCCAATATTAATATAATGATTTTACAAACATAGTTTGATATTATATGTATATGTGTGTGTGTGTGTATTTATAAAATTTTATTAGTACAGTGATAGTGGTTAATGATTACAAGCCTTTAAGGAGTAGTTCATATACATCACACATCTTGGTGCTTTTTCATCATTTTTCCCTCTTTTCTGCCCTTCCCTACATTCTAGTTCTCTTTACAAAAAAAAAAAAAAAATCTCTATTTCCTATTATTGACTGCTAATTTTGCTCTTTATTTGCATTTTGGGTTTCAGTTATAAGTGAACTTAGTTCATGAGTTCATTAAATCTAAAGTATGGGTCTTATACACACGTATAATTTCATCTTGCTTTTATGCTCTCCCGTACACCATCCTGGAGACCATCAATAAATGTATGTGTGCAGTAATTACTATATGGAGTGATTAGCCCTTGTCATTTAACTAATTGCTTTTAGTCAGCTTTATAGGTTTTTCTTATTTTTATTCTTTTTATATTGTTTGTGATTCCTTGATTAATTTTTAGGATATTTGTAGTAGTAGATTTTGATTCATTTTTTTTTACATAGGTATTTTCTTTGAGTTACAATGAAGCTTATAAAACATCCTATTCTTATAAGTACATCTCAACTAGATAGGAACTAGTGTTGCTACCCACCAGAAGAAAAGAGTAACAAAATTTTATGAGGTGCTAGAAATATAACATACCTGGATATCTCTGGTGGTTATACTGATATATATTCTATGTGCTTGTAGAAGTTATTAAGCTTTAATTTTAATACTTCGACATTTTGTACATGTAGATTAAACTCAATATATTAAAGCAAATGAAATGCTGGTCCATTAACAATCTTCAGCACATTTTTGCAAGCTATTTTGTTCTTAACAATAGCTGTTGCTAATTCTAGTCACTAGTTGTTTTTTTTTTTTTCTGAACATCTTAACACTAACTTAATTCTAAGTTTTTAATGCCTTTTCAAGCTTTGTTCAAAAATATTTTCACACCTGTTTATGCTTTTTAAAATGAAAATATATTTACTTACGAAAGACTGTTTCCACAGATGCTGAGATACTTGGTAGGCATGGAGAAGTCTGGACCCACTGAAGATTTGGTTCATATTCAACAATTTAGATAGTTTAACTTACATATTTTATTAGCTCTCATTTTGCTCCCAATTAATGTAACTTTTTGTACCTATTTATACAAGAAAATATGATCAAGTATAATATGTATAGTGTGCCCAATGCTAATTAACTTGGATAGGTTTTGTTGTTATTGTTGTTTCAGTTTTTTGTTTTTGAGACAGGGCCTTGCTATGCAGGCCACGCTGGCCTTGAGCTCACTGTGCATCCCAGGCTGGCCTTGAAATTTCAGGGCTTCTCCTGCCTACACCTCCAAAATGCTGGGAGTGCAGGTGTTCACCATACCCAGCAAACTGGGATAGTCTAATTTAGACACTACGGAGTTCTAGATCTTCTCAATTGCATCAATTACTTTACGTTCAAGACAGAATGCAAATATTTCAAATTTAAAAGTAAAAATAACCACAAACTTCTACCCATAAATTAAAAACTCCCAAGAACAAGTATAGAATTAAAGTTAATGTTTTACATGCTACAGTTTTTCAGTAACTTTTTCAACTGTCTCATTGTCATTAAAATTTTAATATATTTTTCTAGTTTTACTATAATTTTTGAATTGAAATACAATTCTTTAACATCACTTATACAAAAATTTATTTAAATATGACCTACTTATTATGAACAAAATGTAGCAAAATATTTTTTTAATATTTTAACAAACTATTCAGTATACTTCAAGGAAAATAATATCTTGTCTTCAAATCTAATTTTCAAGTCCAGAGATGCTTAAAATGTAAAGAATTTCAATTCTGCACACATTAGACTAGAAGTCTACAGACCCTCTTCAACAACACTGTTAAATAACTGGAAACATAGCTAAGTACACAATTTCAGTTCAGTAATAGGCAGAAAGGGAATGTGATCCAATTAATATAATAAGGAAGTGGATGAATTGTACAGAGGACAGATACCCAGGATACATGGGTACCTATGTTTATAACAGCACAACTTGTGAAAGCCAAATCTTGCAAACAATCACGATGCCCGTCACATGAGGAATGGATAAAAAATATGTGGTATTTTTACACAATGGAGTATTACTCGGCTATAAAGAGTGATGAACTTGAAGCAAGTTACATTTCTTGCTATATAGGTTTTGCTTTACCTTGATCTGAACCACCAAGCAGAAAAGTATTAAAATGAGACATGTAAAGTAAAGCCATATTATATCCTGAGCTGTGAAAGAGTCCAGTCAACAACTTCTGTGGATAACTTACTATTCTTATGGACAGCTGGGCTATGGTGGATTGTTTTTCTGAATTCATGCACCGTTAGTATTTAGATGCCAATGGAATACCCATCTCTGACAAGACTAAACAAAAGAAGGGGATACAAAGGAAGGTCCATTCTTTATCTCTATATCCAGTATAGTTATGATAGATATACACCTACCTTTGCTTAGATCAATGAAGAGACACATTTGTTCTAATAGTGTTTGGACAAGATATCCTGTCTGCATCTTGTAATATGGATAACCATTAAGAAGATAAAAATGTACAATGTGTTAATTATTGAAGATGTCCTATTAATCAGTTTTGAAACTTTCTTATTGCTATTTGTTTCTTAATAAAATAAAATTTTAAAAAAAGAGTACAGATATTTGGTCTGTGGAATTTGTAGGTCAGAGCATTGGGCTAGAGAATAAAATAAAAATCCACTTGATCTATTTAAATCTTCTTAGGACAAATAAAAATAAAATTGCTGATACTGTATGTTGAAATTTTACAGTGCTAGGCAAAGAACTCTTGGCCAACTGAAAGCGTACCCATAACTCACACGGGACTTTTACACATTTTCTCTCCATGTGACTCTCCTTAGGCACACTCTACATCATAGATCACATTGCTCTGTGGCCCCAATATCTCCTTGATCAGAAAATTTGGGATAAAACTGAGTTATATGATGTTACAGTATAGGTTCTCCTATGTCCTGAGTCTTCATTGACATTGAAAGGCCAGGACCAAATGTTGGCTGTCCTTGTAGCCCTTCTATTTCTCTAATTTTTGGTCTGCAAACTTATTTTGTTAATCCTCCAGTTTGAATTGGTGGAGGTGTGGATGTCCAGCATACTGTACAATAGGGATGCTGGGATCATCATTAATTTTAGTAGAAATAAAACTAGAGTTGGAATAGAAAGAAATCTAACTGCAGCTCAATTTAAGTTTAAAATACCTGTTATAAGTCTCAAACCAAATGAGACCATACAAAATGAAATACTTTTTTAAAAAACGATAGTGGAGTTAGGAAGTCAATATGTCAATTTTAGTTTTCACAATAAATGAACAAAAATATATTTGTTAAAATTCATCCTAAAGATGTAAGGGCAAGGAGTCTAATTCTCAGGCCTGCCATGCCAGTCCAACTCCCAGGGCTCACTGAGAGAGCAATTGAGACTGGATGTGGGGAGTCTGATCTATTAGTGAGATATTGAATACTCTGTAGACCCTTCCCTAAAAATGCAAATACATGAATGAATGAATGTATGAATAAATAAATAAAATAAAATTGCATCCTAATGAGGATCATCCCAGGGACATAACATTGTTTCACCATTAAATTAATTAAGCTTAATTAGCTTAAAGGAGAAAAGATTAGAAGAAAAAGGAAGAAGTGGGGCCAGGGAATGGCTCAGAGGCTGGGGAGATGGCTCAGTAGAACAAGCTATTCTCTGGCAAGCACACGCGCCTGAGTTCAATCCTTGTTCTGCCATAAATAAAGAAAGAGAAAAGAAAGGGAAAAACATGAAAGTACATATAAGAAAGCTGAGATGATTGTACTCATAATTTCCATCAGTTTTTTTTTTTAAATAGCTTTTAATGTTTAAGATGTTCACTCTTTATGTTGATTTCTGTCATTTGAACAACTACATCAAGAACAATGTATAATACAAAACCCATGGTTGAATACCTCTCATTTTGGTCCTCTAAATGTGTACCTTTTCTAATGTCTTATAAAGTATTATATTCTCTTTAAGATAAATTTCAACAAAAAGACAAAGAAAAAAATTTAAGATTTCTTGAAAGCAATTGCCAATGTTCAATTATTTCCCCAATCTTGCATAACTGTATCTATTAATCTGAGCAACAGTTTTGACAATAAAAATAGATAATATAATAATCTCTATTATTCCTGTTTGAAAATGTGTAATATATGTGTTGTTGTATGTTACCCTGTTTCACTCTTTTTTATTCATTTTTCCTTCTGCTTTTGCTCTTCAAAATAAAATTAAATTAAAATTAAAAAATAATTAGTTTTACTAATGATTTGCATTAAGAAGGCATAATAACAAATAATCATCTAAACATCTTTTTTATTTTGATGCTAAAGATTGAACCCAGTGCCCCACATACACTAAATATGTGTCCTAATACTTAACTATACACTCTCATTTACATTATATTGTTTTCATTATTTTACACTGCCATGTAAAATTTTTATCATCTAACGGTTTTAAAAATTTATTTGGATTTTTGTTAGCACATATTTTCACTATTAATAATTATTTTTAGAAAGGGTAATTGCTACACTCCATAACTTATCTTAGTTCTTTTTCTCTCATCTCCTTCTCTTTCATTCCATCTATAGATAATATTTCATTTAAAAAAATGACTCTCCCTGTTTCTTATCATCTTTCTTTTATCTTGCTCTTTAAATTATTTGTATATTAGGTTTCTCATCTAAAAAATAATGTAATACTTAAAGTTTTGGACGAATTATTTCATTTGGTATTTGGATTTCACAGTTCATCTATTTGTCCTACAGTTAGCTTAAATGCATCCTTCTTTCTGGCACAGCAGTGGCCCACCTTGCATACATTTCTACATCTCGCTTATCTATTCATCTGTTGATCCATCTGTTGGGTCTTTTGTGATCTAAGTGTTACAAGTTGGGCTGGTATAAACATAGTCACATCTATATTGCTATAGTATGCTGCCTTTAAGACTTCTTGGAAGATATCTTAAAAGAGAATCCCTGAACCAAGAAGAAATTCTAAGTTTTGGTTCCTGAGTAATGTCCATAATGATTTCTGCATAAGTTGTCCTAGTTTACATTGTTACCAACACTGTACAAGGTGCCCTCTTCCCTGAAGCTTTCTAGAATTTACTATTACTTGATTTCTTTAATCATTGTTCTAGAATAAAATGTTGATTTAATTTGTTGTTTAAATATCACTGTTGATTTAATTTACATTTCTCTGTGGTCAGGGATATTGAGAATTTCTTCATGTATTTACTGGCCATTTATACTTCTGAGAAGTTTCTATTTCTTTCAGTTGCCCGTATTTTCCTTGTGTCTTTCCTTTTCTGAGTTTAATATTTTGACTTTCTGTATACATTTGATATTAGTACTCCGTCTGAGGAATGACAAATCTATTCCCATTCTGTCAGTTATTTCTTTACTCTGCTGGCTTTTTCCTTTATGGGTGAAAAATTTTTAATTTGATATCATCACATTTGTTGATTCTTGGTGTTATTTCTTGTGCAATGAGAGTTCTTCTCAGAGATCCCTGGCCTTTATGACTTCAAAGGTTTTACCGATATTCATCAGATTCTTTCGGTTTTAATATTAAGGTTTTTGATCCAATTTGATTTTATTTTTGTACATAATGATCATTACACATTTCTTCAATAATGTGGTTTTTTACTTACTAATTTGGAACTTTATTTCTGTCATATATTTGGTTCTGTCAACAGCCAAATATCGTCCCTTTTCCAGACTCCTCTGCTGTGTAGGAAGTGTAGGAACTTTGGTGGCAGTAGACAGTAATGTAATGGAAAATAAAGTTTAAGGCACTATGCTTTGAGAAATAAAGCAATTACAATTAACAGCCAAAAGTGTCTCATTTTAAAATTTTCATTCATTTTGTTTTTCTTAGCAAAAAAATTAAAACTAGCAGCACTTATTTTGATTAACACTAAGTTGAGAGCCACAGAAGAAATAGAATGACAAGCGCTGCCTCAAAATCACTCTTAGGAGCCAGGCGCAAAATAATTCTTTTTTAATTAAGACATAAATTCCCTTTGAGACAAAGTTCTTATCAATAGCTTTACAAACATAGTCATCGCCTCTCCGAGCCTTGTCAGGATACAAACGCACACATTAGTATTCATTTCATTTTAGGGTTTGTCTGTTTAGAGGTCTTTAAAATTATGCTATCATTAAGTAACTGTGCAATAGCATTTTGATGGAGATAACGTTTTAATAAGAAAATCTAATCTCTCTGTTGTTTGTGGTATAAATAAACTCATCTTCAGTCTGTCAAGCCCCACTTTTCACTTTTCGACATCACCACTACAAATTCTAGTTGCTATGCTTACTGTTTTACCACTGTGACATGTGGCAGTCATTTTGTCTTCTGTTAAAATAAATCCTTAATTTGATCAATATTTCAGGATTACACAAATTAATTATGTAAATACAATAATTAGCCTATTTTAAATTATAGCACACAAGCCTTGTTCTGGAAAATGCAATCTTACTTTGATCATTTTTGTTGATCATCTTATCGTAGGTAGAGAAATGGTACCTAATTTTCTTTGAAGATTTCTGCATCCTTCATACCTAGGCATTCTGAGCCATGTTTGACCTTTATGCTTTTCTGACATTTTTAAAAGAAAGTAGCCACAGATAATCTCATTGTCAATTCCCATGAAACAATGGGAAATTATTACTTTAAATTAAAGAGAGAGGGCCAGAAAGACAGCTCTAAGGACTAAAAGCCTGCTTGGGCAAGTGTGCCCGCCCCTGGGCATGCTGAGCCAGCCACCAAGAGACAGGGTATGGTGGTATACACCCATAATCCCAGCTCTGAGGAGGCTAAAAACAGGAGGATCAGTAAGAGTCTGATCTGCATGAGTAATGAGACACTATGCTGCTTACATTAAATAAATAAATATAAATATACATTTAAAGTTTGAGGTAAAGAAAATAAATCATTCAGAAAATTTGATAAATGTATGAAAAGGTGATTAATAGGGAAAACAGATTAATAATTGTATAATCTTACCCATTAGCAACATTTGCAAATTAGATAATACTAGAAGACAGATATGGTCATGGATAATGTAATTTTTCCATGAAGAACCCCCAAACAGAAGAATTTCAAGTTTGATTTCTGATACAGTAAACTAACTAGACCCTGTATTAAAATAAAAACATAATGAGCTTGAACCTGAACAAAAAGCCCTCCTGAGTTTGATTATACCACCCTGAAAAAGTAATATTGGAGTAAATAACTGTAGAGTTCAATTCCCTCCACAGTCAACTAGATAGTATCATGAAAAAGGAATATTTTGTTCACTTAGGTAATACCATGTTCATATAATGAAATTCCATAATAATGTGTAAAAAGTTATTCATATGTAGAAACATGCGCATACAAGCAAAACTAAAGGTAAAAATCTGTGATATCATCTGTGTTATTTCCTTACATTTTAAGAAAGTACTGGTTGTCTTAAAACAAAAATTTATTATGTTCCCTGTCTGAATGCTAGAATTTCAAATCAAGAAATCTGTGACCACAAGTACTTTCAGGCATCTCTATTTTTTGTTTCTTTTCTTTTTGTCTTTTTGAGACAGGGTCTCACTATGCAGTTCAGGCTGGCCTTAAACTCATTTTGTAGCTCAGGATGGTCTCGAACTCACAACAATCCTCCTGCCTCAGCCTCCCGAGTGCTGGGATCACAGGCCTGCACCACCATGCCCGGCTTTCAGGCATCTCTTGATGGCTGTTATTCTTTGACAGTTTTTAATTATTATTATTATCATTATTTTTATTATTAATGTATTGGGCTGTTGCAGGGTCTCACTAAGCAGCTTGGACTGGTGGTGATCCTCCTGTTTGCAGCTTCCCCAGTGCTGGGATTATACCCTGGAGCCATCACGCCTGGACTCTGGCTGGCTCTGCCTGCCCTGAGAGTAGGGCATGTGGTGCTGGGGATCAAACCACTGTCCCCGTGCCTGCCTCAGCTTGCCTAAGCAAGCCTCAGCAGGTGCTTTAGTCTGCTGCGCTGTCTCGCCAGCCCCTCTTTGGCATTTGACATGTGGAATGTCTTAATTTTTCCTGGATTTTCACATGGTACTATAATCTGTGTGTCTACACGTTTGTTCTTACAGAAATGTTTATTTTGGAGTAACAAGTTCTTGTGTTCCACTTTGACCTCTTTTGAACTAGTTACAACAGATATGACCCTTTTGCCAAATAAGAGCACTTTCTAAGGTATTTGGTTTTAAGACATTAACCCATTTTGGGGGGAATTACATTAGAAAGCTTAATACTATCCTTTATACATTTTTTAATGTTTAAAAATATTTATTTATTTGATACAGAATCTTACTGCACAGCAAAGACTTATACTGATCCTCTTGTCTCAACCTGTCCAACACTGGGATCACAGTCTTGCACCACCAGGCCTGGGGTTCTGGGGCAGCATGGCATGCTGTACAGGGGATCGAACTTAGGGCCTTGCACTTGACAGACAGATTCTTAAACCAACACGCTATTTCTCCAGTATACATATATATATATATATGTAGTGTGTGTGTGTGTGTGTGTGTGTGTGCTTAGGACAAGGTCTACAGGGTCTCACTATGTAGATCAGACTCACAGTGATTCTCCTGTTTTCACCTTTCCAAGTGCTGTGATTATAAGCACACACTGCCACACCAAGTCTTATATTATTTTTAAATAGCCAAAATGTAGGTAGACCGTACAGCTAGTAAAATGTGACAATACCCAGCATATAACAAAATGAAAAATTTTACTAACACACAGTTTAGAAAAAAATAATTCTTTATGTATCATTGAATATTTTATACTAAAATTTATATATGATTTCCATTTAATGATATATGTAATTATTCATATACATCATGTCCTAGAACTTTTGTAATATGTAGAAAAATCCTAACAATCTGTGTGTGGAAGCATGCATTTCTAAATACTAGGAAAACATGCAACAATTTCTATTAAATATCATATAGATTGAGGAAAAGGAGCTCAAATGAAAGTCAACTTTTCAATTTATTAGAGATCTGTTTGTATGTTTTAATTCAAATAAATAAAAAAAGGGCTATATCACTTGAAAATTAGGATGATATGCATTGGAAAATAACATGTTATCAAAATGTGGCAGTATATAAGATCAAAATTTACTAAAAGGAGAGGAAAAAAATACAAAGTAAAGGAAGCAAGCAAGGGAGGAAAGAAACAAGAAAAAAGAGGATGTTAGGGAGGGAGTAAAGGAGGAAAAAAAGAAGTAACAATACAGGAAATGAAAGGAAAGAAAGAGGAAAGGGGGAATAAAGAAGGCAATGAGTAAGAAAAGAAAACGAAAAGAAGATAGGAAACAGACAGAAAGTAAAGGCAGATCATGAGGGCTGATAAGATAGCTTAGCGGACTAAGTGCCTACTTAGCCAAGCCCAGCAAGTTCTATCCCTGGCACCAAAAGCCATGCCAGCCGTGCCCCTGGCCACTGAGTCTGGGCGTCGGTGTGCAACCTGTAATCCCAGGGCTGAGGAGTCCGAAAACAGGAGGAGCACTGTGATTCTGAGCTGTGTGTCAAAGCCATGCACAAAATATATTAAATAATAATAAAACAAAATTTTAAAAAGATAGTTTATAAACATATGGACCACAGGACAATTCAGATACAGAAAACATAGATTGAATTTATACTTGCCTCATTGAAAAAGAAACATCAAGGACCGGCCATGTAGATCAGCAGATTAATTCACCCACAAGCTGGCGCAGAGGCTGGGGATTCAATTCCTGGACCTGCCATGCCAGCTCCACCCACAGGGCGTGCTGAGATGGCAATCGAGACCAAGCTTGGTGGTACACACTGGTAATCCCAGCTCTTGGGAGGCTGTAAACAGGAAGATCACTACGAGGCCAGTCTACTCAGTGAGTCCATAAAAGCCCTGTGGACATTTCCCTAAAATACAAAAAAAAAAGGAAGAAAGAAAAAAAAAAAAAAGACACATCTGTACATTTGTCTGTATTTAATATAATGAAGGGCTTGATTACTTTCAACATTTTGTAAGCTTTAATTAATAACTATTATAGTATTTGTAAGTTTCATAGTAATAATTTTTATCGACAAATTATTAATGGTAGATGAACTGTGAGCTAATTTGCTAGGAAAATGACATTGTCCTGAGACTCATATCTGCATCTACTTATGTAAGTAAAAACAAAATGGAAGCAATAAATGATGGCTAAAATTAATTTTTTTTCACAATTTGAAAGTCATTTAATTATACACTTCAAGCAGGAGAATATGGTGACATATAAATTACACTATTTTATTAGCAATTTGATAAAATCATCTCATAAAAAAGAGAAAGTTGATCAAATGAACGTTGTTCATTTCATTTACACTATGGACCACAATCATAACTGGGAAGAAACGTATTTTCATAAATTAAAAACAACAAATCTGTCAAATTTAAACCCATGTGGAGAACATCTAAAATAAGGAAATATATTATTTGTTAATTTTATATATTATTGTAAATATGGTAACATTTTATATTTTTTTTATTTTATTGAGAAACAAATAGCAAGAAGACAGCTTCAAAACTGATTAATAGGACAGTTTCAACAATTAATACATTGTACATTGTTATATTCTTAGTGGTTATCCGTAATACAAGATACAGAAAAAATATCCTATCTAAATACTAATAGTACAAATCTTTCTTCTCATTGATTTAAGTGAAAGTAGGCATATATCTACCCTAACTATACTGTATATACAGATTTAAAAAATGGTCCTTTCTTTGTACCTCCTTTTTTTTTGTTTAGTTCTGTCAGAAATGGGTATTGCTTTGGCATCTAAATACAATAGATGAGTGAATTCAGCAAAATAATCCAACACAGTTCAGCAGTCCAAAGTAGTAGTAGGTTACCTGAGAAATTGTTGACTTGACCTTTACACAGTTCAGCATATTAATATGGCTTTATTTTATATAACTCATTTTTCTATTTTCCTGCTGGATGATTAAGATAAAGATAAAGCAAGACCAATATAACAAGAAATGTATGTTTTGTATCCTATAAGGTCAGTCAAGTCCCCTCAGGATTTATTCTGTAACCCTGTACTGCAGTTTGCAGATCTTTTGTCAGCATCAGCCATGTGGATGAGTCATGGACATTGCTTGACCAATTTGCTCTCTGGGAAAGCCTGAGAGAAAGCTTTCTCTCTATGTGACTCTCCTTGGGCACATTCTACATCATCGATCACATTGCTCTCTGGCTCCATAATCTCTTTGATCAGAAAACTTGGGACAAAACTGAGTTACATGATGCTATAGTACAGGTTCTCCTACGTCCCGAGTCTTCACTGACCTTGAAAGGCTAGGGTCAAAATGTGGGCTGTCCTTGCAGCCATTGTATTTCTCTAAGTTTTGTTCTGCAAACTTAGGTTGTTAACCCTTCAGAAAAGAAGATTATTATTACCCTAATATATATGCAGTTAGGTGTAACTTCACTATCTATCTGAATATCAAACATCTTAGGCATAACAGGGAACAGTTATTTTCCATCAAGTATTGCTATATTAAACTTTAAGTCCCTACAGAATATGGAGATAAAAGTTTAAAAATGTAAAATATTTAAAGAATATGAGTAAACAATTACATATTTTTACACAAAAATTTAGAAATATAACCATATACAGCATTGTAGCAAGACAGTACTGTGCCTTTTTTTTTTCTTTTGCTTCAGTCTACTTTTTTCATTTATTACCCATTTAAAAAAATACAAACATTTACTTGAGACACGGTATGGTAATAACTGGTATATCATGAACAAAAGTACCTATTCATAAGACCAGAATGTCAGGCATTCCATGCATGACTCTTCTATTACACATAACTATTTTCAGTGCAGTTGCTTGGTTCGCAGATATCAGCATACACAGTCAGTCAGGGGTGATTCTACAAATTAACTTTTAGTGTCAAAAACCTGCTGATGATTCTTAGCATCACCTCCTTTCCCGTCTTGTGAGTATAAATGTATGGCTTTGCCCGAGTCATGTTTCCTAGCTTTTCTCTCTGCCCTTTCCTTGTTGCCCACTCAAGTTCTCACTTTCCTTTTAATTGTGTTATACTTTTCTATTTGTATTTCTTCTTTTGAGTTCTTATATAGGGAGACTATGTGATATTTACACATGTGGGTATGGTCTGAGTATATCTTCATATGATATCCACGTAAGTATAAATGCTTCAAGTTTATCATTCTTTGTAGCTTTGTAATACAACTTTGTATGAAAGTACCACATATTTTTCATCCATTCCTCAGGTGATTGGCATCTTGGTTGTTTCTAAGATTTGGCTGTCACAACTTGTGCTGCTATAAACATGGGTACACATATATCACTATGATATGAAGTTTTCATTCCTCTGGGAAAATTCCCAGTAGAGGGATAGCTGGCTTGAATGGAATTTCCAGTCTTACTTTTTTAAGGAGTCTCCACTGATTTCTATAATGGTTGCAACACTCTAAATTCCCACCCAAAGTGGAGAATGGTTCCCTTTTCCCACAGCTGCTCAAACATTTGTTGTTGCTTGATTTCTTTATGATAGCCATTCTTTCTGTGGTGAGATAGTATATCAGTGTTTTTTTAATTTGCATTTCATGGATGGCTAGTGATGTGGAGCACTTTTTCATATATTTATTTACTTCTTTAATCTCATCCTGTCAAAGTGTGTGTTCCTCTCTGATGCCCATTTTTGCATTGGGTTCTGAAATTTAGTGGCTGTACTGTTTTATTTATTTATTTATTTATTTATTTATTTGTTGTTGTTCTTTAAAAATTCTAGATAACAGATCTTTGAGTGTTTATTTGTTAAGATTTTTTTTTTTTGAAATTAGTGAGTTGTCTTTTCACATTTTTGGTCCTTTTTTTGATGTGCAAAAACTTCTCAGTAAGAGGTGGTCCCAGTTGTTCATTCTTTAAAGTATTATCTATGCAAATTGAATTTTGTTCATGAACTTTTTGCCCACTCTTATGTCTTAAACAAATTTCCTCCTACTTTCTCTTCCAGGAGATTGAGTGTTTCCGTTTTAATGTTTGGATCTTTAATCCATCCTGATTTTAGCTTAGTGCATGGTGATAGTCCTGGGTCAAGTTTTAGTTTTCTGCAGGTAAAGAGCCAGTTTTTCCAGCAAAATTTGTTAAATAGGCTGTATTTCTTCCAATGTGCTTGTTTGACCAATTCGTCAAAGATCATGTGGCTGAGTGTGATAGAGGCCTCTGCATCTGCTAATATATTTCACTGATCCTCAGGTCTATTTAGTTTCCCATACCATGCTGATTTTACCACAGTAGCTTTGTAGTATAATTTCAAGTCAAGAATTGTAATGTGTCCTGCCTTGTCCTTGTTCACCAGGATTGCCATTGCTATTCTATGTCTTTTCTGGTTCCAAGTAAATTTTATAAACAATTTCCATAGGTCTCAGGGGTATACTGATGGTAGTTTGGTAGGGACTGCCTTAAAGTTGACCAGCAATTTTGAGAGTATGGCCATCTTCACAATGTTTTGGTTCTTCCTATCCAGGAGCATGGAATATCTTTCCATTTTCTGAAATCCTCTACAATCTCCTTTTTCATAGTACTATAATTTTCCTTGAAAAGAACTTTAACTTCTTTAATTAAATGAATTCCAAGGTATTTAATTTTTTTCAGTGTTATTATAAAAGGCATTGTTTTTATAATTTTCCTCTCAGTGTGTCTGTTATTTGTATACAGCAATGCTATTGACTTTTGTATATTGAATTTGTATACCGCTATGCTACAGAATTTGTATATCAATTGTAGCATCTTCTTGCTGGAGTTTTTTGGGTTATCCAAGTAAAATATCATGTCATCTGCAAATAGTGTTAATTTAACTTCTTCTTTACCTATTCTTATTCCTTTTATTTCTCATTCTTGTCTAATAGCTATTGCTAATGATTCCAAAACTATATTGAATAGGAGGGGTGACAGAGGACATTCTGGTCTAGTACCAGATTTAAGAGAAAAAGATTTCAGTTTTTCCCCATTTAGAATTATGTTAACCACGGGTTGTCATAGATGGCTTTTATCAAATTGAAGTAGAGGCATTCTATTTCAATTTTCTGTAGGACTTTGAACACAAATGAGTGTTGGACTTTGTCAAAGTCCTTTCCTACATCGATTGAGATGATCATGTAGCTTTTAGACTACAGTCTATTAATATAGTTTATTACATTTATAGATTTGTGTATATTGAACTATCCTTACATCCCTGGGATGAATCCTACCTGGTCATGGTGTATAATCTTATTGATGATTTATTGTATTCTGTTTGCTAGAATTTTACTGGGGATTTTGCACCTATGTTCATGAGGGAGGTAGGCCTGTAGTTCTCTTTTTTCATTGTGTCTCTCCCTGGTTTTGGTACCAGTATAATACTTATCTCCAGGAATGATTTTGGGAGGACTGCTTCCTCCCAAAATCAATTCATTGAAGAGTATGAAGAGTGTAAGGATTATATCTTCAGTAAATTTCTTATAGAATTCAGCTGTAAATCCATCAGGATCTGGACTTTCCTTTTTCTCAAGGCTTTTTATCATGTTTCCTATTTCATTGGCTTTTATTGGGTTACTGAGAGTTGTTGTATCTTCTTGATTCAGTTTTGGTAATTTGTACTTTTTTGGGAATCTGTCCATTTCATCTGTGTCTTGTTCTGTGAGTGTAAAGATCCCAAAGTACATATTGATAATCTTCTGAATTTCCACTGGGTCTGTGGTGATTACACCCTTTTCATCCCTTATTGCTCCCATTTGAATTTTTTCTTTCCTCTTTTTGATGAGGTTAGTTGGGGGCTTATCAATTTTATTTAGTCTTTCAAAGAACCAGGTGTTTGATTTGTTAACTCTTTGAACTCTTCTCTTTGTCTCAATTGAATTAATTTCTGCTCTAATCTTTATGATTTCTTCCTATCTTTGGGCTCTGGGTTTGGTTTTCTCTTCTTTTCTTGATGTTGGAAGTGTAGAATTATTGTGTTTATTTGTTCCCATTCTGTTTTCCTCATGCGTGAGTACATGGTTATGAATTTTCCTCTGAGAACTGCTTTCATTAAATCCCACAAATTCCAATATGTTGTGGTTGAATTTTCATTGAATTGTAGAATTTGTTGAATTTCTTATATAATTTCATCTGTGACACATTGACTGCAGAGTAGGGTGTTCTTTAATTTCTATGTATTTAGGGAGTTTTTCTGGTTTCTTTTGTCCTTTATGTCCAGTTTCATTGCACTGTGATTAGATAATATGCATGGAATAATTTCTGTTTCCTTTCATATACTTAAACATGACCTGTTGACTGGTATATGGTCTATTTTAGAAAATGACCCATGTGCAGCTGGAGAAAAATGTGTATTCAGCTATGGCTGGGTGGAACACTCTTCATATGTCCACCTGGTCCATTTTTTCCAAGCTCTGTTTCATTTGTGTTACTTCTTTGCTAATTTTTTGTCTCATTGACCCATATTTTTGGGATAAGCAGCTGTTAATGTCTCCTGTTAAGACTGTGGTATTGGATGTTAGATTTTTCATGTCCATTATGATTTGTCTTACACAGTTGGGTGCTCCTGTGTTTGGTGCATACATATTTATGAGTGCTTCCATTTCCTCTTGACTTATTCCCCTAACTAGTGTACATATAGTGGCTTTCTTTGTTTCATTCCATCATCTTTGGCTTGAAGTTGAGACTGTCTGAGAACAGGTTTGCTAACCCTGCTCTTTTCTAAGGTGCTGAGGCATGTAGTATTGTTTTCCATCCTTTGACTTTCAGCCTATGAATTTCTTTGAGTCAAGTGTGTTTCTTGTATACAGCACATTGTTCAGTTTGCTTCCTAATCCACTGTGCCAGTCTACTTCTCTTAATTGGTGAATTGAGTTCATTTACATTAATAGTTATAACTAACCTCTGACCTTTGATGTAGAGCTTTGGTGCAGTTTTTACCTTGGCACCTATGGGAATTTAGGTGCAGATCTATTAAGTTTGCATTTATGCAGTTGTTCCTGACCTGTGTGCAACTGCTATGTTCAGCTCCTTCTTGCTGCAGCCCTTTGAAGTGAGCCTGTTATGCCTCTCTGGTGCAGCAGTGAACCTGTGGTGCCCCTCTGTTGTGGCCCTGGCCCAGGGGGTACAGGGGAGTGCAGCAGCTCTCCCACACACAAGCCAGTCCTGGACTTGGGCTGGATCTGGGCTGAAGTGAGAAAAATTGGTCCAAATATTATAAAAGATTAAAAAGTGAAGTAAAAAATTTAGCATTAACTGAATGTAATCAGCAGTACGATTTCCAAATGACACATTAACCCTTTTATTTTTGCGATGAAATTTTTCTACTGATCACAAACATTAGACACTTTCTAATGTCCCTTTTTACCAAAATTTAAAAATATTTAACAGTACCAAATAGCATTAAATCTCACACACTCCTCGGAATATGTGTCAATTGATATTAAAAATTAACTTTTATTGTAAGTTTTTCTGATTTCAACTCTTTTTTGTTTTATTTATTTTTTAAACTTAATTTAATGTGTTATAAAATATTTTATTCAAGCAGAAATTAATTAGTTTTGAATATTAATTGTGTGTGTGTTTGTGTGTTACCAGTGAATGCACATAGTGTCACCTACTTGTTAGGTAAGAATTCTACCACTGAACTACACTGTTAGCAAAGTTTTGTGTCTTTTATTTTCCTTTACTAATTAGTGTTTTGGTCAAGAGGAATCATTTTTTGATTCTTTTCTTTTCCCTTATTCCCTGCTTTTCTTCCTGTCACCTCCTTTCCCGGTTCCCCTTCCCAGTACTACATAGCCTATCTCTGTGTTTTCTATCCTTTGTCTTTTATTTTCTTTTATTCTCTAAACTATGTCTACTCTGGTTCTCTCACCTAATAGAGACTACATTAAGGTCCTAAAAATGTATGTTTTCATATATATGGCTCAAATTTATCATTTTTATTGCTGAATACTGCTCTGTATTTCCTAACGTTTCATTTTAGTGCATTCTGCTTTCTCATTCATCCTTTGAACAACTGAAGTATCATTTGGAAGAAATTGAATAGATTTTCTTTATCTTGATATTCATTTTGTATTAACATCAAATACGTATGTGGAGAGCATGCTTTTGAATGTTCATTTGTATTAGTATAACAATTACATATGCTAATAGTACTTTGTCTTAAATTCGATACAGGGTCTCACTACTCAGTTCAAACTTATAGTGCTCCTCCTGGCTCAGCCTGCCCAGCACTGGGATTATAGTTATGCACCATTATGCCCATCTCAGGGCCATGCCCAGGGTTCTGTGACTGGCACAGCATACAGTTCTGGGGATCAAACTCCAGACCTTGCACTTGTCACGCAGGTGCTTAGACCTTTGAACTATGTCCCCAGAAAATAGCACTTTTTTAATGTTTCTAAATTAAAATGAAACTACTTATATAGACAATTTATTTTCTTAAACACTTTTTATTAAATATTCTCATGATTGCTCTAATAGTATATTAGAGATCAGATACATTTCAAAATGTTCTTCTCATGCACCTCTGATTTAGCATACATCCACTGAAAGTTTAAAAGGAAATATTTCATGAATATTTATTTGTGTAGGATTCTAGAGCTTTTCAGATACAAACACTGCAACATGAACATCATGGCTTATCAGATAGTGCGTTTTTTTATTAGGTTCATATTTTTGTGTAAAGCAGATTTAAATTACAAAGATAGTAGCTGCAATTACTTCTCATGATAAATTACTTCATGTACTGCTAGTCTCATGAACAGCAGGCACATTGGAAATAGTGATTCTAATGTTCAATGTGAAAGAATTTCCCTTGGGAAGATGAGAACATTGAAAACAGTGATTCTCATGTTTATGTGTGAAATAATTTCCCATAGAAAAATGAGAACAAATTCTTAAGTCAAATAAAATAAAACCCCTTAAGGAAAAGTATTATCTATCTTAGAGGCAGAATTAAAATGTCCACAAAGCAAGCAAAGTATCCTCAAAATACTTTTCTGTAATTAATGCCCATAAATTCAACAGGAAGATTATCAGTAGTAACAGAATTAATTTTACATTTCATTTTATCTTCTTACTAATTAGTTTTCAGTTTTTCTATAATACCTTTCCATCTTTTAATGCCTTGAAAGGTTTCTGGAGCAATGCTACATATAAATAAATTAAATAAAATTTTCTTTGGAAAGTTAAATGTCTTGGTTGTGTTCTAAAGAAATCAAAGCGATAAGGGCTGTCAACATTCCCTTTTGGCTTCCTGTCATCACCCCTTATTTGCCTTGGTTATCTTGTGTGGACATGGATTTTCCTCAGCATGCTACTTGATACTTCAGTTGGCCAATTGTTTGGGCTTGGAAGTGTGAAGCAACAACCATTCAGGGAGAAGCTGTTTTTAGGGCATTAGAAGACACATTGTCAAGAGTGTCAGAAGTAGCAGACTGTACTGCAGCTGTTCTGCTGCATTATATAATAAGATACTCATACTTTAACTCTTGGCTGTCATAAGCAATTAGCAAAGAATGTAGAAAATAACTTCAAATATTCAGAAATAACATAAAAACTTCTACAAGACTGGAAGTGAGCCTACAGATCTACAAAATTATTCTATCAAAATATTCAAAACTTTATTCCACTCTAAATAATTTGGTTCAGACAATTTCTTTTTGTCACTGTACTTTACTGCTATAATGTTCAAGTTATGAAATATACTACATTAGTTCTCACTAGGAATTATGTATTTGCCTTACAGAAATCTTTGACATCTATAGAGGTCTTTGCTGTCTCCATTGCTGAATACCTTTAAAATTTTAGATGTATCACATGATATTAAATCTTGCAAAGTATATTGATTAATTTGTGTATTTGTGAGAAAAACAAATGATAGCAGAAAATTCCTGTACAAGTCAGGAGTAGACTTCTTGCCAGCTGTGAAACCTATGAATATTGATGAAAAGACATAACATTTCAGTTTGAGCATTCAAATGTAAATATGTATATTTTGCCAAGCAAGCAACAAGTCCTAAGAAAAAACACTACTTCAGATAGTGCTCAGATACACTCAGGAAAAATGCCTACAATTCAGTTTGCTGCAAGTCAGAAATATGTAAACTTTCTGAAGAGTTTTTGTTTTTCTAAAATATATAAACTAAATGCCTTTGGCAGGTGTGAATATTAAATTTTATCACTCTATTTTGATTTTCTGGTTTGCACTGTTAAATATTGTTAAGAAAGATAGATGATAATTTAAACATACCTTCCATAATTTATTTTTATACTCAAAGACCACAAGAAGTGAACATAAACACCAATTTTTATAACTATTAAGCATGTGATTTCACAAGCATGATAAAACATTTATGTTCTTTCATGTGAATCTTAGTAGAGATTATAAGGAAAGTTGTATAACCTCTTCCTAGTTAAAATTGTGGTAGTTTTTTTTTGGATCTCAACATAGCTACTTTTATTTCTTATTAAAAACTATATAAAAATTTTTGACAAATGAAAAATTAAAACTCATGATTGCATTGCAGTAAGTGAATCTTTCATTAATGAGTTTGAAGTGGCAAAGGATCAAAAAGAAAGAAATTCTGTAATTTTGCTCTCAAATATTTTTAAGTTTAATCTTGATATTTTTTTATTTCTTTGAAGAGTCTTTTTGCAATGAAAACAACACCTGGTGCCTCTCAAACTCTTGCCAAAAGAATTCCACATGCAAGGGCTTTTCGCAAGACAGCAAATGCCATTGTTCAGACACAGCCAATAACTTGGACAAAAACTGTGCCAACATGAAAGATCCTTGCTCCTCCGATCCCTGCCAAGGAGTGGCCACTTGCGCGAACATCCCAGGAGAAAGGGGCTTTCAGTGCCACTGTCCTCCTGGGTATGGTGGCATCACTTGTGAAAGTGCCATTGTCTCCTGTGGCACGGACTTCTGCCAACATGGCGGAGCTTGCCATCATGGTCCTGTTCAGCCGGTCTGCATCTGCCCTGCTGGATATGGCGGGAGATTCTGTGAGACAGATCACAATGAGTGTGCATCCAACCCTTGCCTCAATGGGGCAGTGTGTCAGGATGGAGTCAACGGCTATTTCTGCTTCTGTGTCCCAGGATATCAAGGGAGGCACTGTGACTTGGAAGTAGATGAGTGTGTTTCAGATCCCTGCAAGAATGAGGCTACATGTCTCAATGGCATAGGCAGGTACACTTGTATCTGTCCACAGGATTATTCTGGTGAGTACTATATCTGCATCCTATATGATTTAATTACCTTTGCCTTGCTTTAATGTTGCACAAGCAGAAGTGACATTTTGTGTCGCATTCATTTATACAAAAAAATGTCCAAGTTCTCAACAGGCATTGGTCACTATGCAGAATGTTTGCTAAACTATTAAAATTAAAAACCACCAAACTCTAGGCAGTTGTGTACTGTAACTGTTAACTGCTTCAGTTAGAGCTGTGTATGTGGTAAAGTTTTAAAGAAGAAAAGGGATTATTTACTAAATATTTATGGAATTCTGTCATAATTAAGCTGTTTTAAACTAACATGCAATATGAATTACCACAGTTTCAATTTGAAAATGAAAAATTGAAAAACAGAAAAACTAAATTTTGACATTGAAAAAAGAGGTGTAAATAAACTAAAATTTAAGAAATGAGTCATAGATAGATTTGAGGTAAATTAACAATTTCAAAGGATAGATGGGCCAGGGAGATAGCTCAGTAGTGTAAAGTGCCTGCTTAGGCAGGCGCAGGGGTCCACAGTCTGATCCCCAGTATCACATGCTGCACCAGCCCCACCCCCAGGGTGGGCTGAACTGGCCACAGAAAAAAAGGATGGATTAAAGCCATGTTGTGGAGAATGTTTCCTTCAAGGTAGAATAAGTACTTCATTTAAAATATTTTAAGACAATTTGGCATTATTGTGAACAATGATTGGGAGAAAACTTTTGACACATATTTTAATTGCGCATGCATTTCTGTATCACACAAAACAAACACCATCATAAAATTAATAAGATTACTATTAGAAGTTTTATATAGAGAGTAATATAACTTTCAATATTTCATTCAGAATTTTCTGCAAAATATATTATTGTTAATAGTGAAGATACAGAAAAGAGATACAAAGTATTTCACTTTAAAATACATAAATATTAAATATTTTGAGTAACCATTTAGAAAATTAAATGTGAGAGGTAGTACTTTCTACTTAGTATTAAGCCAATAAAACATTGCTTGTTGATCACGATTACATTTTTTGAATTCACGCTGGCTGTGCATCTTGTGTTTATTTTTCCTATGGTTCATGTGTAATTCCTTAAAAGACTGTGTTTCTTATAACTACAATGAGTTTTCTTTATTTTAAAAGACTTTCTAACAAAAGAAGATTCAGTTCTTTTCTCTATAAAAAAAAGAAAAACTTTTTTTCACTGAGTGAAATAACCTCTGTTTTGTCACAGTAGGCAAATACTTATGTGCACAAGTAATCAACAAAATTGTTGGTTCTATTTATTTTTATAATAATGTACAGGGGATGTTCCATGTTAAATACTTTCTTACTCTTTAAAATGCTTTTAGAATTAAAAGCTATATCTTGCTGGTAAGTGTATAGACACCTTGCAGAAACTATTTTAAGTGACATGATTCCTTATTTCAGAAGAAACAGTCATGGGCTCTAAATGTTAGAGAAATTTAGCTATCACTCATTGTGTTAGACTGCTGTGTAAATGTCTTCTTTGATGTTCACTGTGCATCAATGACCTTCAATATTCCAAAACAAATAAAAACAAAATTCCCTAATTTTATCTATATGACTATGGATATGAGGTTAATTATAATATGGAAATATTTTATGAACATCATTCTAATACAGGGAGAAAAACTGATCTTGGGTGGGTGACTTCCAAATGGCACAGGGAACCTCCAAATGACATAGGGAAAAATGATCTCCCGACCTGACCTGGATAAGTTCGTGTTCTCTAAAACTGAAGAATGAATTTCAGGAACAAACAGAGGTTATGAGCAGAATATATGTATTATTCAAGAGAGAGACAGGAACCCCCCCCCCCCCCGCCAGCTCGTTGTTCCCTGGAGAGCTGTCTCTTCCAGGGACTTTGATAGTGTAAAACCATGTGGGACTAAAGTGGAGAAAAAGGGAACTCACTCGGTGGATGTGGGGTGGCACAAAACGATGTTCAACCAATGGAATTATAAACATCATTGCTCAGGTTAAGTTGATTATGCCCAGGACCAAATGGGGAAGCGAGTCACAGAGTAAAGGGTATGAATGTGAGACAGGGTCTCTTCCAGTTGAGGGTTGGGCCAGTGATTCACTTGGGCTCTTTTAAGGTGATTGATACTTATTTAGAATATCGATCCCAGTGCTAATCTTCAGGGAGGCTAGCATTTGTTTGGCCTTTAGCTCTGACTGGCAACAGGAGCATCCACCCCTCCCACAGCTGTAAGGTAGCTTTGTCTTCTGTGTTATCTCCTTCGAGGGCCTGACCCTGCCTGACTGCTTATAATATTTCTATCTAATTTGGCTGCCTGCAACAATTCAAGGGGGGGAAGTACTTACTCATAAGTTTACAAAATAGTTGAAGAGAAGATACCAGAAGTTTTAATGATTATCCTTTTCTGGAACAGTCTCTGGTCTGTATCCCTGTATCCTTGTCCCATGTTTCCTTTGTCTCTGTCTCAAGCAATATTTAGGGTGCAAATAGAAATATGACTGTATATAGTCTCCCTCCCCTCCTCTCTATATATGCTTATATTTTCAACTTTCTTATAATTTAAAATGTCAGGATGCCAAATGATTGTCAATTATTATAGCTCTATAGCAACACCAGCATATATTATATTTCTGAGACTTTTAATTTTGTAGGCTACCTATTTTCCTTCTGATACTGAGGTAGGGAGATGAGGTACATTCGTAGCTCCTTCTTGTAATTGATGAGCCTAGTATGAGTTGCTGAATTATGGTAGTCATCCAATATGGCTGAAGCCTTTAAAAAAACAGCTCATCTTCCCAGATACTGCCTCCCCTCTTCTTCTCCAACTCAGCCCAGGATGCAGTTTTCTTTTATCTTTCCCGCCACCTCAGGGAAGGCCCCAGTCAGCTCCTCAGGTGTAAGTAAATATCCTCCTCAAACTGCACCCCTGGCAAAAGGCCATAAAAACCTCAGCATTTCTTTGTTCCAAATCAGAGGCTTCCTTATCCTCCCAATAATGCTCCTTTCCCTTCATAATAAAGTCCTTTTTTCTTTTTCTTTCTGCCTATTTCTCTGCTGTGACAGCATCAAAAAATACTATCAGTAATAAGAAAAAAGAACAATTGTGTTGATCTACATCATCTCTTATTTATTCACTTTTTTAAATTTATTTTAAAGAGAATAAAAGGGCCAGCCTGATAACTCAGTGGACTAAAGTGCCTGTTTAGACAGGTGCAGGGAGAGGGGTTTGATGCTTAGTGAGTTGTACCAGCCCTGCCCCAAGGGCATTCTAAGCCCATGACTGAGACTGGGTGGGGTAGGGTGTGCTGTGCCTGTAACCCCAGTGCTTGGGAGGCTGAAAAAAGGAGGATTACTATGACTCCAAGCTATGTAGTGAGACCCTTAACCAAATACATAAAAAAAAACCAAAAAATCTATTGTGATTCTAAAGCATCATTAAATTTATATTTTAACTTAGTGAGAAAAAATAATAAAATTTTGTATATCTTAGAAAAAATTTGTTATCATTATTTGATTTAAAACTACAATGATAGTTAAATATGAATATTTCTCATTAGAAATTATTTAACATTTTTGTGATTTTAATACTACAAAAGTAGCACAAAAATACAGAGCATTATTTCTATGCACACTGACATAGCACAGCATAGTATTATTTTTCCCCCATTTCATAAGGCGATGTTAACTTTCAAAGTCCACAGAGAGAAATGTACACCTTTCAGGAACTTGTGTATTAAAATATGCAAGACTATGTGTAGAAAACTCCATAATCTTTTTCTTAGTAAATTACACACTTTTCATAAGCATTAATTTTTGTATTTTGTAATTTACTTCCCTGTTTTGTAATATTTAATTATTTCTCTAAGTATTCAACCCAAAACTTTACACTGAGCTACATTCCCATCCTGAATTCTTTTTTCCTTTCTTTTTTAATTTTGAGAAAGGGGTTTGCTAAGTTGCTAAATTGGCCAGACTGGATCTTAACTTGCTTCAGACTTCTAAAGTTCCAAGCTTGTGGGTTTATGCCACCATACCAGTATTCTTTGAGACATGTTAATACAGATTATTTGTATGTTCTGCAAATCAAATTTATTTAAAAATGAAGAATATGCTTTATTTAGCTGACTCATATTTTATGTACAAAACACTTTTAATCAGATTTTTGTATCTTTTCAATATAAGCAATAGCAGGATCAGGTTTGTGTATGTATGAAACTCATCACTGTAGTAATTCTCAGTGTTATCTAATGGAATAAAATATATCTTATTCAACTGACTTAGAACTCCTCATTACAATATTTCAAACACACTCCAGAAAGTTCGTTAAAGATTAAATCAACATAGTTTCCTGTATTTAATTCATTTATTCAATATTTTCACTTAGTATTCTAGCAATAGTTTAAGTTGTTTATTAGTTGAATTTCTATAACTAAAATAGATATTTCTCCATTAGCAAACAAGTTTTTTCAATTTTATATTACAAAATTTTATTTTCTCTGACCTATTCTCCTTACATGGATGCAATTTTCCCTCTAATTGGTTATAAAAACAATATTAATACTTCAAAATTGAGAATGGAAATTACACTACAAATTATTTGATTTTTCTTTTCATGTCACTTTGCCCTTTTTTCCCCACATTGTCCTACTATTCCAGTTTCTTTTGATATGGATATTATAGGCTTCGGTGGCAATAGAAAATAATTTTCCCATGAATTTTACAAAATTCTAATAAATCTATTTCGTAAATATTAGGTACATATTTATATGATGAAATACTGTAGCGATATGAGCCAGAAACTTTCTGCCCTTAGGGAGCAGTGAGCAAGGGACAGAGCCTGAGGAATCTAGTCTCTTGTAATTTCCAGGAGCTGGAGACCAGGGAACAGATTGCTGAAGCTGTGGCCCTGTCTGTTCTTTGTTCCTTTACCTGGGAGTTTGGTGAATGTTTACACCAAACTAGTTACACATATTCTTTAGCCTCTTTGTAGCCCTCAAAAATGTGAGAAGTTTCCATGGCTTGGCACAGAGTGAGCTAAGGCCTGTGAGACCACTGAAGCTGTATTAATCTAGTCTTCCCATCACTTCAACCATTAACAAACAACAAAATACATTGAGCCTACTTGCATAAAACTTGTTTTAATAAATTTTCTTCTTTTTTTTTTCTTTTTGAGACAAGGTCTCACTATGCAGTTCAGGTAGGCCTTAAGCTCACTTTGTAGCTCAGGTTGGTGTCAAACTCAAAACAATCCTCCTCCCTCAGTCTCCTGAGTGCTGGGATTACAGGCATGCGCCACCATGTGTTGCAGTTTTTTTGGTCAGTGTGATAGAAGTCTGAGTGAAAATGTTTAAGAAAGGAATTCTGCCCACTGGTGGTTTGGAGATTAGTATTCACACTTCACTTTTAGACTCTGCAAGCTCTCAGTAAGCTTCCAAAACTACCTTACCTAAACTAATTGGAATTATAAATGTTTGCTTCCTTCATGAAACTACAGTTTATAAAACAAATTCCTCTGGAAATCTTTAACAATTTAAAAAATATAGAAAATTGAAAGTTATAAAAAACAGGATCAAAAGTGATTTAAAATTGTCTTTAATACTCTAATGTAAGATACCAATTGGAAATCCTTTCTTCTATAGAAAGAACTCCTCTTTTCCAGAAATTGATGGTGGAAAGTAGGAATTCACAGAGAAGTATACTGGAGATTAAATCTAGGATTTAAAAATATGTGGTCAAATGGTATACATGACCAAATTTCCAAGGAAATATTTTTGATAAAATCAGGATATTAATTTGTAAATCTAATTTTAAATGCATGAATAATGATATATTCATAATTCTCTGAAAACCTTATCCATGAAGTTTTCTTTGATTTTTGAAGCCTGATCAGATCATTCCTTATAAAAACTAGCCTTGTTCTCTACCCTGCACTGGAAGACAAAGTAGAGTTCTCTAAACAGAAACAAATAAACAAGAAAAAGAGATGCTTCTGTGCACCGTTTAATGTCAGTGTTTCTCTGGACCTTTGCGCCTGAAAGCAGAATTAAATTATATAATGCAGATCAGCTGGAGACGGGCCTGACTACAAGGAGCTTTTTTCTGAAGAGTAATAAGAACTAATTAGTCAATAACTAGTGTATCTGAAGAATTACATGGCAGTATGGCATTTCAGGAGAGGAAAGAATTTGTTTCTGTTTCCTCCTTTTGTTGAATGCTATCCCAATATCTAGAATACAGAACACTAACAATTTTTTAGTAGATGGTGAGAATTATTATTGAGATGTTCCATAATGACAAGTTTAAATGAAAAATTTACCATGACTGATGTTCCACAGAAATAATAATGGTCCAATAAGAAGAATCTGCAGAACTTCGAAAAAAGTCTATATGATAAGAATCCTCAGAATGCTACCATAGGTCAAGGTGATGAGGAACATCTTTTTGAGAGGATACTGACACCATGAAAGTTTCATTAATGATGTTATAGTCCTATAATTTTAATGATGCAATATTACTATAGTAAGAAAATAAGCAAGAGATACCTAACACACCAGAAGATTGAGAAAAAAACCACTGCTTTATTTTTTGCATTACCAGGGATTGAACTCAGGGCCCTGCACTTGACAGGCAAGTGCTTATTCTACAAAGCTATCTCCTCAGCCCAAAAACACTACTTCTTAAAGGTAAAATTTTTAAAAATTTCCAGAATGTGCTAAAAACCTCAAAATGTAGTGATCGAGTGTTTAGAAATAATTCAGGACATAATAGACCAACACATCAGTTATAGAAATAAGAGTAATATTAAATAAAACAAGCACTATTTTTGCATAAAGTTAAGAAGTGTAGACATTGAATTATGTATCATTCTCCTCAATTAATTTTTCTATTATACAATAGTGACTTTATAGCAACCTATATAAAATGTTATACATTTTCATTTCTACAAAACAGTATAAACTAGCTAAATGTTTCTTCTTAGTTTAAAGGAAGTGTAAGAACAAAAATGTTAATTATTAACAGCAACAATAACATTTGTAGCTGAATTCTAGCCTTTAATTTATTTTTTAACCAATGTCATGTACATGATGTGTAGGGAATTTAGCCTGTACTATTATTGCATTTTATTTGCTGAAAAGTTTGTAGACATAAGTAGTTTCCCAAAATGTATTTGTCCGTTCTTCCAAAGATTCTGATAGGAGAGCAGAATCTAATTTTCCTTGGTTAAAATATTAAAGACCCTCAATTTTCTGTTTTCCATTACTTCAATGAGAATATAAAAAGGTTCAAAGTTATTAAGTACAACTTTATTTTTAAGTTTCTATCTTAGAACTAGCACGACTTTGCTGCTACTGTTTGATGGATTACTTGGTATGTTCTAGAAAACATGATGGATTGAATATATATATATATATATATATATATATATATATATATATATATATATATATATATATATCAGAATCTGCTCTACACTTTAAGGTGCCAAGATATGTTATGATCCCTTGAGTTACCTGAATGTGCATTTTTGTTATAACTTCTAAGCTGAGACATATAAGTGTGCTCACCCTTGTTGAGCAATGAAAGGAATTCTTAGATCTATTTCAGAATCTCAGAATTGCTAATAGGTGGGTTTGCTCCCCCACTGATAGGATAATGATAGATTATTTTTGCTCAAAAAAGTTTATGCTTGAAATTTTTATGAATATCATTTTATTGTCCTCACAGGTCATGATTTCCTGCTTTTTCCAATCATTGAAGTCATTTTCTGGAAATCAATGGATGAATTTGTTTATGGAAATAAAACCCAGTACTGCTTGCATGTGAACTTAGGAAAAAAGCATGTATTTCTGTATCAATAAAATAGCAATATGACTTGAAATGTGTGTAGTGTTTCAATTTCAGTTCATGTATGTTATCGAACTTTTAATTATATATTTTTATAAGAAGTCTTCCTTTAAAATATAAGTTTGAGGCCAGGGTTATTGTTCAGTGAAACAGCATTTGTCTAGCAAGCATGAAGTCCTCAGTTCAATTGAGAGTACCAAAAAAATAAAAATAAAAAGTGTACTGAATAATTTAAGTTTATCTTCATTCAAATAACAAAGTTTATCTTCATTCAAGTAAAAATGAGATGAGGATAGCATAATTGTCTACAAGTCATTTACCTCCTTTTTGTTAAAATCTTAGGTTTTATTTATGATCTCTTACAAAAAGCTTTATAACATTTAAAATTTTTCTTATAACTAATGTTGAAAAACAAAAGCTAATTAAGAGTTAATACCTCACATTCATTGATACACTCAAATATTTTGAAGTAAGATTGTTCATTTAGCATTTGATACAGGTATTTAGTGCAATATTAATGATCTCAAATAAGCTTATTGGAATATTTATTATTATCTGAGACTGTCAGGGCTGGAAAGAAAGCAAATGTAAACCAGAAAAAGATTATAAAGAGGAGACTTATTTATTGTTTGAATATTGCATCATATCTTTGAATTTTTAATACACTGTTTCAAAGATTAAGTAGTTGATATAATATGGATTTGACTATAATAGGTGTTTTTACAGATGCATATCTCAAAACCCACATGCGCATACTTGCATACACATGCATCTGTAAAATGCTAACAGAAATATGCTAAGTGGTGCCAATAGGGTGCTAACAAGGAAATCAGACTGAAAGAGGATTCAAGTACAGTATTTTAAAAAGATGATAATGAAGATCTTGTCAGTGAACTAAATTAGTGTTGAAACTCATAAACTCTTTTTTTCTTTAACTTTAATGCTATGTAAAATGTAGCATTCTCAAAAAAGGAAGAACTGTAATACTTATGTCAGGGAGAATAATTTCTCCCCCATCATGTCACTTCCCGATCCCTGCAATTTGATACATATGTTGCTTTATGAATCAAAAGGGACTTTAAGGATGTCACCGCATTAAACCCTTCAGTGTGGAAGGAGTATCCTTAATTATCTGTGTCAGCCAAGTGCAATAACAGGAGTACTTCGAAGGCTCAGAGGAGATGTGATAATAGAAGCAGAAAGAAAAATGATCTTGAAGCTATTGCCCTGATGGCTTTAACAGAGCAAAGAGGCCATAAGGAAGGCAGGCAGCCACCATCAACTGACAAGGCGGGGACACCGGACCTCCTGCTAAGGCCACCGGGAGGAATGCACTTGGATAAGCGCAGTGATGTCAGTCAGGTGGAGTCCATGTTGGACTCCAGAACTGTTCAATATTAAGAATACATTGTTTTAAACCTCCAATTTGTCATAATTTTTAAAATAACATAAGATGTACAATGCTATGCCTTTTGGCAAAATGTGTATTAAATCCCATCTTCACTCTGATCAGAAAACTCAGATATGGATGAAATGTGTTTTTATTTTCTTGAAATAAGTATCATGGAAAAAAAGAAATCTATTCCAGTTGTTTTCAGGCTTCAGACTTCTGATTTTCTCCTAAAGATTTAAGAGAAATTTTACTGAAATAAGAGTAAAGAATGTAATTTTTATTCCATTTTATCCACTATCAATTCAATATTCTTCTTGAAAAGTTTGTTATTCAGGGATAATGACAAAATATTAGTGTCTCAGAAGAAAACAAGAGATTTAAAAAATCCAAAATTATCGACCCAGCCTATCTTTATCTTCAAAGTGGGAGAGCAGCTAACTTTTACTTTGCTTGATACTTGCACACCTCAGGAGTTAGCCCGCCTCCTTCATAAGGTCTCTTTGATAAGGATCATTTTGGTCCTGTGGACTGTGGAGGGCCTCCATACATCCGGGGTAGAGAGTCCAGCCCTGAGCACGGCCACGTGAACAAGTTGTGGGGCCAAGAGCAAGGCCAGGACAGCACCTGTCAGGCCACAGCACTCCTCCCACTCAGAGAGCTCTGAGAAAGTTCCACTTTCAGTGTTCCCAGCAAAACACAGAGTGCTCATCGTACACTTCCTCTCTTCCTTTCTGTGTTGAAGACACAGACAAAACTGGATTGTCACTGCCTCTGCAGAAGACAGGTCAGGTTCCATCTCGTCCCAGCTTTCCCTATAGGGTGTGTGTCTAATTTTTTCTCAGTCTCCAATTGCCCCTTCTCAGGAACCTCCTGGATCTGAAGGTCATGGCAGGTCCACTCCTGCTTGTGTTTGTTGTTTAACTTTCTTAAGCTAGAAGCAGATATGCATAAAACTTTGAATTACTGAAAATGTATAAGGAATCTTTGCCTTAGGAATGGTGAGGAAAAATGTCCTGTAATTTTATTTTATTTATTTCTTTATTTATATTTTTGTTGTTTTATTGAAGTACAATTATCAATGAGACAGTTTTAACATACCTTGACAAGATGGATTTGATAAATTAATACATTGCAAACAGTTTTCATAATGTTTTGGTATCATAGAAGGTGGATACATGATATAATACTTACAGACATTATTATAGCATATGTGTCTTATAAGTAAATAGAGTGTAGCTGCTTGCATATTTTATATTTTATACCTGAATTACATCAAAGATTCAATAATTAATACTTTCTACCTTGTTATATTCCTAGTGTTTGTCCATAGTACTAGAAGCTGACATAATATCCTGTCCAACCACCATTAGTGCAAATCTTGCCTCTCGTAGAATTATGTAGAAGCACAGCGTTATCTATCCCAACTGTACTGTCTATACACACACATCATAATTTTTTTCTTTCTATACCCCTTCCTTTGTCTACACTTGTCAAAGGTGGGCACTCCATTGTCATTCAACTAACTTAGGTGCTTGAACTCGACAACACAATCCAACACAGTCCAGCATTCCACAACAATAGTGAGTTATCTGAAGAAGTTGTTGACCATAGCCATTTACAGCTCAACTTATTATTATGGCCCCGTGATGCATACTTCATTTTTATACTTGTCTGCTGGATGGTTAAGACCTAGATAGAGCAAGACTTATATACCAACACATGTACTTTATGATTCTTATGAGGTCAGTAAAGTCCCCTCAGGGTTTATCTTGTAGTCCTGTACCTGATTCTGTAGATCCTTTGTCTGTGTCATCCATGTGGATGAGTCACGGCCAATGCTTGACAAGTTTTCTCTCTGTGAGAGCCTGATAGAAAGTTTTCTTTCCATGTGACTCTCCCCAGGCACATTATAGAACATCAATCTCTTTCCTCTGTGACTCCATAATCTCCTTGTTCAGAAAATTTGGAGCTCAACTGAGTTTCATGATGTTGCAGTACAGGTTCTCCTATGTCCTGAGTCTTTGCTGACCTTGAAAGGCTAGGGCCAAATGTTGGCTGGCCTTGTGGCTCTTCTATTTCTCCAACTCTGATTTGTGAACTTAGGTTGTTAACCATCCAGAAGAAAAGCTGATTAGTATCCTGCAGCATATGCCATTCACTTTGTCTTATCAGACTCAACTGATTTTAGTTTTTGTTGCATGTTTCCATTTGTATTTCTGCTTTTTGCTTCTTATACTAGGGAGACTATACGATATTTACACATGTGTGTCTGGTTTATTTCACTTATGAGTATATCTTCAAGTGGCATCCACTTCAGTATGTTCTATAATTTTAGAAAGCACACATTGGACCACACTTATCCACTGGGTAGCAATGCAGTAATATTTCTGCTAGAACCTTACTATGTGCATGAACAAACTAAGGTGAATGTAAAGCTCATTTTTAATTTGGTTGAATATAAAGGTCAAACATGTTTGTAGCTTTGAGGAGTAAAAATATAAGGATGTGTACATCTTCTACGTACTTATGAGGTATGGTGTGATATTTTGACAGATGTGTATAGTACACAGAGGTGAAAACAGGGTAACTAGCATAACACACAACTCACATATTTATTATTTCTTGGTGTTGGGGTATTCAGAATCTTTTAACTATTTTGAAATATATTCTTAAGTGTAGTCTAAATGATACAACTGATAGCTTTATTTTTTAGTATATATTCTATTATATTCAGAAGCAAGAATAACTGACAAATCTGTGAAGACTGCTAGATATGTCCTTGAAAATAATAAGTGGATATCTGAATGTCCAAGGAATTCCATAATTTTCTTTTATTAAAAATTTTTCTAGGCAGTGATAAAGAATGTTATTTTCTAAATGACAACTTGTTACCAAAGGATGCATTTCAAGGAGGTTGCTTTCCTTGCCTCCTATAAGAAATAAGTAAGATCACATACAAGGGATTGAAAGGAAGCCAGGCTTCTACTTCCAATACCCACTTATCTCACACGTGCTGATGTTCTTAATTCAAAACTGTTTTCATGCATCGCGTTAATGAATAGACTACAACATTGCTTTTATCTTTCTGTGTAATGTGTACCTATTTTTTTGCAGTCTGTAACTTTTCTTTGCATAATATAATAACGCAGGCTTATATTAAGTATTTTTATAGGTGTAAAAGATGAAGTATGTGGAGAGTTGTAAAAGATATTCACTGACCTTCTGTTTCCCGGACCGCCATTCCATTAATCTTCACCATCCAGTATAAATAGGATTCATCCATTATATGAAGGTTTCCACAGCCGGATGTATAAAATGTCAAGCAGTTTTTAACCTGAGAAACATGAATAAGGACATTCTGTTCCCAGTTTATGCTATCAGAATTCTTTACGGCTCCCACGTTCTCTTAGGAAATCTCCTCGAAGGCTACCAAACAAGACGCTATGTGTCTGAGAAGGTTTTGTTTAGTTTTGTCTACAAGAGAACAGTAATAAATTTCATTTAAATGTGATGATAATGCAAAAATGTTTTTAGTTTTAGTTTTCCCACCCTTTCCCCCCTGACTTTGGCACTTAATTTCTCTCCCATACCTGGGCTAGTACATCACATAAATAATTTATGAGCTTCCATAGTTGGATTCCAACGTGGCTTGAAAATTCTCCAATGCCCAGAAACTCAAATGTTGTTTTGAAACCCAGCTTGGTGCAAGCACTCTGCAGACCGCTGTCAAGCAGCAGCTGTCCTCCAAGCTTTTTGTCACTGTTGTGCCATAACCCACCTCTCCCTTTGTTTTATGGAGTTTGCCTCATATCAAATATTTTCCTAGATAAGCTACATTTAACTGTTTGTATAACCTCCAGGGCCTCTGTTCTCCTATGTGCTTAGAATTCCTTGCAGTTCAAAAATATTAAGCTTGAGATTAAATGATCACCCACGCGATCACAGCGTGGTGGCCACAGATGTCAGATTTTTCCCAGAAGGGCGTCTCACCCCCTGTGTCTTTGCTGGAGTCAGAACTGGCTGGCTTAAGTTTTCCTTGCCCTGCTGGGTCATGAAATGCAAAATTTCATTTTTATTTATCTTTGCTTCCAAATATTTTATTTTGTAGATTCTATTTTTGGTTTGCTCCCAGAAAAATTATTTTCCAATTTGTATTTAAAGAGATTAATCAAAGTGAACTTGAATACAGAAAATAAATACCACACACCTGATAAATTTGAAAAATAAAACTTGTCTACAAGTTATAAAGAAAAAAGCCATACTTTGTATACACTTCATGAAATTAATATATTAAGATATACTGAAACATCAGATAGGCACAAATATAGCCAATGATAGACATGTGTGCATTTATATACATATCACATATGGAAAACTTAATTAAACTATATATTTTGGGAACATTCATAATTAAATGCATGACTATGAATAAGTTTAAACTAAGTATTGTTCCAACTTTGGCTTGTTTCACTATTTTAATAAGTTATTCATATTCCTTAAAATGTGAATTTATTCTCAAAAGTAAATTTTCTCTAACTCACATTAATTTTCTTTTAATCATAATAAAAATAGTACAATTGCTGTTATATTGATTCCAATGCAGACTGCTCAATGTAATAGTTAAAAATATATATATCATTGGGAAAGAAAGGAAACAAAGAAACATTTAACTTCAAACAAAACTTGAGAAGTCACAGTTCTCGATCTGGTTTTGCAATGCTCAAATTTCCTTGTCCAACATGTGTCATGTATCATTTGTAACATACATTAATTGTCAAATCATTCAGAATTATTTCCAGTAATAGAAATCTTTATTTCATCTTAGAGCATACATCAGGTATGTTTGAGTTATCTGAAGAAACAGAGACCATAGCCTAAGTAAAGGTACAGGGAGAGGATCTGTATTATGGGCGTGGCTCGTGCCTCCCCACAGTCCCGGAAGACCTACCATGGACTAACTTCAACCTGGAGAAGCAGGAAAGTCCATGGCATAATTTAATCCTTTCTAAATTCAGGAGAACTTGAAGATCTGTCAATGTACGTCTAACAAGTCTGAGGTCTGAAGAAATAGAAGGTCCAGTGTCCAAGTCAGGTGAAGATGAATATCTCAACTCGAAGAAAACATGAACATTGCCCTTCATTCTTTGCAGGTGGCCTGCAAAAGACAGGTTGATACCTGATCACATAGTTAAGAATGAACAATTCCTCAGTGTACTGGCTCATATATTAATATTTTCAGAAACACTCTGAAGTCCACTCAGAATTAATGTTTGTCAGCATCCTGGGCATCCTGTAACCCAACAAAAATAACACGTGTTATTAACTATAGCAGCTCAAACTGCAGAAAAAATTATTCCTTGTAGTAATCACTTAGGCTTCTACTGTCCCTTTATAAATTTCAATCCGTTTAAATTTTAATTTGTGCTGCTGTGGTAATTTATGAACACAAAAAACAAAAACACTTCTTAGAATGGCAAATAGGCACATTTCATTTGAATGTACAGTGTACCATTCTAAAACATAAGAACTTCCTTACAAGTGTTCTGGCAGTGACATACAGCAAAGTATACTTACACTTTTAAACATTCAAACTGCTTTAAGAATATATGCATATGTAAATATACATCTTAAATTACAGAAAAAAATTAGTGCTATTTTCAATTTCATTGTGTGAATATAGGCTGCCTTCTAATTCTTTAGTGATTGACTTCAAATACAAAATTTCTGTACTCTGCAGTTATAAAATGCTATGTCAGTTTTCAAAATGTTAAAAACTTAATTTAGGCCCTGTTTCTAGGCATATTTGAGAATTAACTTTTTTAAAAAAATAATTTATCTATTTATTTATTTTGTTTGTTTGTTTGTTTATTACAGGGTGTTGCTACACAGCTCAGACTCACAGTGGTCCTCCTGCCTCAGCCTCCCAGTGCTGGGATTACAGGCATATATTAACACATCTCGATTTGGTGGCCAGCTTGGTGGAGGACCACATGACATGCAGTACCTGGGACTGAACCCAGGTCTTTGCGCCTGCCAGGAAGGCACTTATACTGCAAGCTGTCTCCCCAGCCCAAGAACCAGCCTTTTAAAATCTTTTCTAATAAATTTCCTAGGATGGCATTCTTTCATTGCTTTCCATTCACCATACAGAAACACAGAAAAGATTTTGTCTAGTGTAATTTCAAATCTCAGAGGCTGAGGAAAATAAAAGGGGGGAGAAAGAGATGCAAAAGGATTGATCAAATTACTAAAATCAAATTAATTAGAAAAAATTCTGGAGTGGTGTACAATAGGGTGATCACAGATAATGATAAAGTGCTGTGTATTCTAAAAAGAAACAAGAGATGATTTTAGAAATCTTTATATAAGAAATGGTAACTATTTGAAGGTACATAAAGTACAGCATGGTTTTAACATTACACAATGCTTATATGTATTTAAATTCTACATGGTAACCTATATGTATACACATTTTTATTGTACATATATTTACAGGTATATATACATTACTTAACATAAGGTTACATTTAAAAAAGCCAGTATTTTTCTGTTTAGAATTTACTTAAGTACTATAAAGTTCTCTCAAGTAAATACTCTAGCGGCTGCTATGCATTTTAAGTCATTTAATTTCTCTGTCTGTGGGTTCATATCTATGACCTATCATTCTTAACACTCAACCTGGAAACTCTCAATGGGCTATTTCTACACCTTAAACCTTCTTGGCTCACATCCAGGTTCAGCACATAGTTCCACTGACTACAGCACTGCTTCCCTCATCTTTCCAATAAACGTCAAGTAGATAACACTACTTGGTTTTCCCCATATTATAGGATTCAATGTTTTGGAATGGAAATATGATAAGCCACTCATCTACAACACATCCTCAGTTATATATTCTTACAGAACTGTGGAAGGCACATTTAATGTATTTTATGATTTTATCTTTGCATTCATTTGTATGGATTTTTATATAAATATTTTCCTTCTATTGCTGTTATCCAGTGTGTGTGGTTCAAATCTGTGTCTTTACTATATAATATGCTTAAAGAAACCACCATCAACCAGTGTTTCAACAAACATGTAATCTGAACGCATTTACTGGACAAAGCCTTTGCATTTCTTTATATTACAAAAAATGATTCTCTTGTTGGTAAATCAGTACTTAACCAAAGAAAAGAACTAGATTGAAATATCGAAAGGAGTCAAATTTTGACTTTGTAAGTAACACAAAATTTTCAGAAATTTTGAGAAAATATAATATAGCTTGGTTTTGTTAACAATTCCTCATGTTCTACTGTCACAGATTTCTCAGTTTTGTAACAAGAGAATACCAAGTGAAAAATCTCTTTATAATGCACAGTGATACTTCAATTGACAAAGTATAAAAATGAATATTGAAGTACTATTTTCTCAAAGTACTATTATTACTTAGAATTCCATGTATATTTAACTGATGATTATATTTTATAATTTCATGTAAAATCCTTTTTTCTTATCCTCAAGCTATTTACACATAAGATAGCAAAGAAATTTTATTATAATTAGTAAGAGTCTAATTGAAATTGTAAAGAAGCAAGGCTATGGGTTTCCTATTCTATGAAAATAGTGAGACCAAATCATTTTAATTTAGTTTCATAAAAGCAGCCTGTCATCTGTTCTCAAATCACTCAGAATTGCATCACTTAGGAATATTTAAAATGGCATAGTATAATCTGTACTATTGCAGATAAAAATAAAGGAATTTCACTTGCAAATATTTTTCAAAATTATTATAGAGAGTAATCTTATTAAAGGCATATTCATGAAAGCTCTTACAGACACATAGTTCAGAATTAGTGTGCTATAATAACTAGAATCTGAACTGTAAAGCACAACTTTTAAAATATTCATGGTTGATACACAATATGGCTTATGGAACTGAATTGTCTAATTGACTATAATATTCATGCTGCAAATGATCATTTTCAATTATACCAAGGAATATGTTGTATATGTTAGAATTTTGAGCTCCAGGAAAGCAATAAAGAAGTTATAAATACATTTCTAGTTAGCATAAAAATATTTCTGACATATGTTGAAACTTTGCTTTTTCAGTAAAAGTAATAAATTCATGTAAACTAAATTTGTTATGTCCAGCAGTGTTTCATTTGTTTGACCTTTCTTTTTTTGAGAAATATATTTTATATTGTTATATTTTCTTGTAAGAAAAAAGCTAAGGAGTAAATAAAGTATGTGTTGCATTTTTAAAAACAGACTTGCACATATATAATAGGAGTGAAATTGAAACTTGGATCCATTGGTTAGCATACCAAATCTCAGGTAAATTGGATGTTTAACCATGAAATAGTGTTTGTTTTAAAAATTACTTACAGAGTTTAAAAAGTATTATGTAAAACAAATCTATTGCTCTCTCTCATTCTTAGAGAAGTTTCTTCACCCATTAAAAATGTTATCATTGCATCATTTAGTTCATAATTAATGACAATTAAATTTAGTCATTCAAATGGACTGCTATGAATAAATCTATTTATTGAGCAATAGAATAAAATGCTTTTTTTCTAAGATATTTTAAGTTAGAATTTTTCTCAAGGCAGGTTATTAATTTCTGAAGCAATTTAGATATTATTTTAACAAGTTCAAGAATAAGAATTACTAATGCTAAGTTGTTATTATTCTGTTTTTACAGTGTATTTCCACTAATGTAGGAAATAGAAATAAATAAAATTCCTGGTGATTGATTTTAAAGCTGTGTTACTAAAATGTAGAAATAGTCATTAAATTTTTCAAGTTTATATATTAGGGAAAGGGATCTTTGGAAAGGCATAGCTAAAACATGACAGCAACAACAGCAAAGCAGTCTTAAGGAGGAAGGCCCTGGATGAAGCTGTACATTTAATTAATTTAATTAAGGTATGAAATTTGTGTCACAATATTTTTGCATATTGTTTGATATTATGTGAGTCAATATATGAAAAAATTTTCTAAAAAATATATAGCATCGATGTACAGAAATGTGCATATCATTTTTCACAGGACTGAGAGAAAACTAGTAACTTTTTATGGAAAAACAGAGGTGTAACACCAATTATGTACAGCACAGTACACAGAAAAAAAATTATATTTTCCGTTTAAAGGAAGACATCACTTTTTGTTTACTGAAGAGTAAATTAATCTTGTCAGATAGAATTATAATTTTGTAACTATGTCTACCATCAAAGTTTAAAAGCTAGATAGCTAAGGAGGTCATTGTTAATTTAAGTGATATGAATAATTATTTTATTTTATTTTATTTTGTTTTTTGAGACAGGGTCTCACTATGCAGTTCAGGCTGACCTTAAGTTCACTTTGTAGCTCAGGCTGGTCTCAAACTCACAGCAATCCTCCTGCCTCAGCCTCCCAAGTGCTGGGATTATAGGCATGTGCCACCATGCCTGGCAATTATTTTAATATGCTATAATAGAATATGATAAAAATTCTGAATATATGCATAAGTGAAGTTTTTTCTAAGTGACTCCCACATAATACAGTATAACATATTCCTATGTGGATTATATGTGCATTCAAATTATGCTGGCTGGTACAGATTTTGTTTAGACCCCCTCTACCCAGTCTTAGGCACTTCTAAGTGGGGCTTTTTGGAAGTGGCTGCATCTAGGGTATATGATAATGAGATTAAGAATGTATGATAGCTGAGTGAGTTTAGCATAATGCTGGCAGTGAATAAAGGAAGTGCCTCTCTTGTCTTGGGTAACGCTAATTAATGGGCTTGTGACCTGGATGAGAGATGGGGGGAAGAGAATGAACACAGGCTGTTGCTCCTGCTCCTGCTGCTGCTGTTCCTGCTGCTCTCTGCATTCTGTTTTCTGCTGGCCACATCGCCAACTGTTCCTCCTTCATGATTCCTTCCTGCCATGCCACCCTGCCTTGGAATCAGCTGAAACATCTACAAATTTTGAGCTGAAATAAACCTTTTCTCCTTTAACTTGTAAGTATTGAGTGTTTTGTTTCAACCACCAAAAATAACCAAGATACTAAGATTTGTTGAATTTTAGGGTAACAACAAAGAGGAATTGTTGGGAGCACTCAAGCTGGAAATCAATTACCTGTAGGAAGGGAGGATGAGGCCTCACAGCCTAAAGCAGTCAAGCTACCTCAGTCTTCAGAAAACATCCTGCCTGGTCACTACTGGCTTTTAGTTGCAAGGCAACCTTGTGTCTTATAACTTTATAAAGGTATAATAAGCAGCTCCCACTGTTTCTCCAGGGCCCTTTGACAATCAGACATGGGCATCACCTGAGTCAACTCTGGTGTGTTTGTCTAGTTTTTTTCTTATTTCAGCCACTGTTTCTCCCAAGAGAGAGACAGCAACAAGCCCCCACATTTGGAGCCTGAACAGGGACTCCCTGCAAAGAGATTTGGGTAGATGGGAGCTTGTTCTCCAGAATTTTGCCAGCAACAAGTTAGGGCGAATGGATTGATGGGTGAACAGCTGGCAGTGGAGTGTTATATCGACAGTTATCAGGGTAAAAACATGGGGCATGGAGATCTACTGGCCTTGAAAAATATGTTAAAAAAAGACTAGCTTAAAGAAAGGAAGAGTTGAAAAAAGGCAAAATGAAACAAGTGATATAGAGTTAAAAATGGGACAAACAAAATCTCAAGAAGCACTGATGTTTATAGATTTATATAGATGTATATAAAAATGGTTGTTGTTTTCTTGGTTCCTGGGTTTAAGCTATTTTCTGAAATCACCACAGAGGACTTAGTGTGGAGTACTGTTTTAAAATCAAATCCCGTACCCTCTAGCTTTGCTCAATTAGGTTAAAATGATTTGTTTTTAATTGTGAGAAGTTGATTCCAAGCAGGGCAATGTTTACTACTGCAGGAAAGGGCACAAAGTTCAGGGAGGGTCCTATGTTCTGGTCCTAGACAGACACAGCTGTCTGTGCATCGTACTCCTGGTCCAGCTATGTGCCACTGATTATAGTCTTGTGTACCTGGGGATAAGTAGGAAGGTCATGACTAGGGAACACCACAGCCTTTGCTATGTGTGCTGCTGGCATCAGAAATGTATTGGGCTCAAGACTGTACCTGACCAGTCAAAACCAAATCATCCTGTGGTCAGAGTCACAGCATCAGCCAGCACAGAGCGGCTGTGAATAGTGTCCTTTGCAACAGGGCTGTAGCCCAGAAAGCTTGGGGACGGGAATGTGAGCGAGGACATCTATTCCAGGTACTAAGACAACTGAGGTAGAGCTAACAGCTCACCAAGTCCCGAGGCAGCAGATTTAAAGTGGCAACTAGGGGCACAGCCCCAAGAAGAACAAGTTTTTCCTCCTCTCATTAATTCTGATTACACAGGCAAAATCAAAGTTACTGTTCAAATTATTCAAAACACTGTTTTAAATCACTCCATTCTCTCTTTAACAAAACTTTAAAAATTATAAATATTTAAAAGGAAATATTTGGTTAATAACAAATTAATTAAAGCAAAAACTCTAAAGGGCTTTCAAATAAAAGTGCAGATGCATCCATATAGGGCAGTAACAAAGGTGCTGGACTGCTGACCTGGACGGACACAGAGGGGAGGCATTCCACCAGAAATAGAGACCTGCAGAAAATCAGAAAAAAGAAGTCCTCTCTTTCTCCTTTTTCTATTTTTGGCAGAACTTGGGATTGAACTCATCTCCTTGTGCTTGCCAGGGAGGTGCTTATTCTACTGAGCCATCTCCCCAGCCCCTCTCCTTTTCAACTGACACTAAAAGAAAGGCTTTTCCTTTATATTGTTTCCTTAAATTGATTAATTAAAGTGGCTATTTCCATCTTCAAGATGAAATGTTTGTTTTTAGGTTAAAAACCCCTAAGATTTACAATAATGACATGTTTTAAAAGATTAAAGTTGTTTTGATTCTTAATAGCATTGACTGCATGTTTTACACTCCTAAATTAAAACTGATATAAAATGTATTGATATTTTATAAATAGAGATAAAGGTTTGGACTATACTCTAAAAGCAGTGAGGTTTAAACAGTCACTTAATTTTACCATCCCCACTTAAATAATGGCATGCCTGGTAGTGATTTCCCAAGGGGTAAAATTTGTAATAATATCATTTTGGGTCATTTCATCTAACAGATAATATTGTGTTCAACCAAAGGATTTTCAATAATATTTGGTAATATGATTTGGCTTGATCCAGATGTTTAGATGTTAGACTAATTTTTCAGGTATTATTAATTGTCACTATCCTTCAGAATGCTACATTGATGTACCTGTTTTCACATATAGGTCATAAAGAAGGCTATGTGATAACTTTCTCTTCCAAAATATGTGCTACAGGTTTTTCATTGTACAATTAAAATTCAATTACAAAACAAAAGGGAGAATCAATCCCTCCTTCTTCACTTGGCAATACATACTATTAAATTTTTAAAACTTTATACAAAATGAAAGTTCAGCAACATAAAGATAATTTAAGCAGATAAAGCCCCCAAAAGCTAGTCTTGGGTACAGGGTATGCTTGTTTTTCCCAGACAATGCTGAGAGAACTATTTGGGTACCAGGGAATGCTGCCAAGTTATATCAAAAGCTATATAAGAAGAAGAAGTTAATAGCAAGAAGGCTAGATTTGAACTGGAGCCTATTGAAGAAACTGATAAAATTAAGTCTAAGGTCTGAATAAGTGATAGAGCACATAGAAATAGCTGATCTGAAAGGTAGCTGTGTGTCTTAGACAAAATAAAATATATAAAATGTATTCATTTTAGATAGATTCTATTTCTTCTAATCTTTTCTGATAAGAGATCTCTGATAATTGAATAAAATATCTGACTAATCTATTTATAATTATAAATTTAAAAAATTACAATACTCACTATAATTTAATTGGTCAAGAATATATTTAAGTGCACTCTAATTTTGAAAAGCATTTGTGTGTTCTGTGTATCTGTTTATATGTTTGTGTATCATTTTGTAAACAACTGTTCCTCTTTTATTTGATCTGCGGATATAGTCTTAAAAGCATGATTTCTCCTGAGTCACCAGCCTGTCCAAATATATTGGCTCAGTCACAGGTCATCAAAAAATTAAGCTAAATAAATAAAAATTACTGAGTGTGGAGAGATTATTTGTCAGAATTCCAAATGGTAAATGATTGTGTGACTAACCTTTGTTCATTAATAAGGAGCCCCAAATGATCTCCATAGTCTCTTGGAAGAAAGGCCCAATAATTTGTCCTTGAAAAAGATAAATATTTTTCAGAAAAAATTGCAATAAGTTTTTCAAGTGCATATGGCAATTTATCAGTGTTAATCTCATGCTGTATTAAATGTATTTGTGGTTCTAGAAGTACACATCTTCCAAAGTGTAAAACAAAGTTTGCTTATAGTGATAAGACTTTTCTTATGTATTCCATTAAAGGACAAAAAAGTAGGTAAAAGTTTCTTATGTATTCAGTCAAGACGATTTGTTAAAATGGTTTTACTTTGTCAAAATACAAATTTAAGTATGTTACAAAGTGTCATCAGGATTGTCAGCTGCAGATTGTATATGGTTTTGATTTCCAAATTTCTTTGCAAAAATAAGTAATTGATGTCTTCTAACAATCTATAGGGGTTGAAATTTTAAGTTATCCATGGTTGCTAGAAAATAAAAGTTCTATTTTATATCTAAGGTGCTCAATTCTCAGAAAGATAGTAATGTTAAGTATACTGCCTGCATTTACAGGGTGATGTCATTGAGCTTCTTTTTTTAGATGTATAACAACTGAGGTTTGGAAATCAAGAATTAGAGAGATAAATGTACTGAGAACATAGCCAATAGTTTAGCATTAGCTCTCTTAGGTTATTGAGGACTCAAGAAATAAGAGAATCTCTTCCATGACACCCTCTAACTCAGTTGAGTCCCTGATTTACTGATCAAGGTGATTCTGGGACCACAGAGGAAAACGATTCTACAGTATATAATGTGCCTAAGGAGAATCACATAGAGAAAAAATATCTTGCAGTTCACAGAAAACAATTTAGTCAAGCAGTGGCAGCAAATAATCCAAATGACTGACAATAATAGAAGATCTAAGAGGTGCTGTACTTGGCTACAAGGTAATCCTGAAGAGATTTAACTGACCTTGTTCGATACTAAGAAGTTGTTTTTCTTTGTTTGTTTTTAACTTATACAGGTCTCTACTTAACTTTGTTTTAACCAGAAAAGACTGACCACGAGATGTGCAAATGTCATAATAATATGCTAAGCTGCAAAAGTTCAAATCACTAGCAAATTACAGCAATTGCCAGCTGTACTGGTACTCACTACTGTTATGGATATTGAACTGTATAGATATAAATTTGTTAATACAAATACCAAAAATCTTGGGAGTGGAATCAAGAGTAACATGGTATTCTAAAAGCATTCTACAAATATACTTGTTCACACAGCAGCAAAATATGATCATTCCTACAACAAAACAGTAAAGGGAGGGGCCAGTCAAATAGCTCAGCAGATTAAAGTGCCTGCAAACAGGCTCAGGGGCGGGAGGTTTGATCCTCAGAGCTGCTGTGCTGGCCCTGACCCCAGAGCATACTGAGATGGCAGTTGAGGCTGGGCTTGGTGGCGCACACCTATAGTCCCAGCTCTTAGGAGGCTGTAAACAGGTGGATCACCAGGAGTCCAGTCTAGTATTGAGACCCTGAATATCCTGTAGAAAGTTCCATAAAATACAAAAGCAAACAAAACAACAACTACAAAAAAAAATAGTAAAGGAAGAAATGTTGGGAGGTATTGAACCTGGAAATTGATCCTATGTGGAGAGGGTGAGGTCTTATTGCTTAAAGCAATAAAGCTACCTCAGGCTTGAGAAAAACGTCCTGCCTACACAGTATTGGCTATTAGTCACTAGGCAACCTTGTGTCTTGTAACCTGAAAAGGTACAAATTAATGTGAAAGCAGCTTCTATAAATATTCTTTCCAAAATAATATATAACCACAGAATAATTGCAGAAGCAGATAGAACTATTGTCTTTTTTGGTCTCACAATTAAGCGATTTTCAAATCAAATAGACAAACAAAATATAAAGCAATTATATTCTTTGCAATATTTTCTTTTCAGATTTTGAAAATGTTCATGTCAATAAGTTAAAAGATTCATTATATGTGTATATATATTCATTACATATATGTATATATTCATTATATATATATACATGTGCATATATATATATATATATATATATATATATATATATATATATATGAATCAAACTTAGGACCTCATGCTTGCCAGGCAGGCCCTGTGCTACTGAGATACATCCCTAGCTATTGTTAATGTTTAATGGTTTTAATGTTTCATTTTTCATTTCTACTTTGGCAAATATAAATACATACGAAAAATATATGAGAATATCTGCAGTCTTCAATAACTGCTAGTAGTGTAACAACATCACTATTTTCCAAAATGTGATGAACATTGTTTAATAAAAAATTTTAAAAATTTGATCTCTACCTGAAAACTGTAAGCATATATTGGTGCAAATGTAGAAATAAATTTAATATATTACTAAAAAATAAGCTATATATAACTGAAATGTATATTTCAGCTTCACTTTCAGTTAAAAAAGTACATAATTCACAATATGTTTCATGTATTCCTTCCAGGTAAAACTACATGAAATTGTTTTATTTTGTTACTGCGTATTAGTAATGTAGAATGAGTTTCACTTTGGTGTACTGGTATATGCATATAACATACTTTAACCTTTTTTATGCCAATTACCTCCTTTTCTTTTACCACCCCTTTCACCAATTGCTTTTTCTTATGATATCCTATTTTCTATTTTTCTGCCATTTATCCCCCTCCCTAGGTATTTAACCTTTGGCATCTGACTCACATTGCTTAACATGATGGTCTCCAACTCCACCCATCTTCCCATAAATGAATGGCTCCATTCTTCTTTTTGGCCGGATGACTTTCCAGTATACATAGACTGCATATTTTCTCTATTCATCTATCTTTTACTGGACATCGAGGCTCTTCCATGACTCTGACAGTGTAAATTGAGCCACAACAGACATCACGCTACAGTCCTCATTGTAATATGCTGTCTTTAATTGTGTAAAGGACATATAGTATAGTTAAATCAAATGGCATCTGCACTTTTAATTTTATGAGCAGATTTCATATTGATTTCTATGGTGCCTGTAGTAGTTTACATTTCTCACAGCAGTGTAGTTTACATTTCTCTCTCTTCATCCTTGCCAGCATTGATTGATTTGTGTATACTTATAATTGTTGTTCTGAAAGGGATGAAATGACATCTCAATATAGTTTGGTCTGCATTTTTATAATGGCTACAGAAGTTGAACATTTTTTCACATACTTATTGGCCATTTGTACTTATTTTAGGAAACATATATACAATATTTTACTATTGATTTGATAATGTGAGTTTTCTCTTCTGTTTGCTTTGTGAGATTTGAGCATTTTATATATTGTAGTTAATTTTCTGTTGCAAGAGTAATTGCAATTCATGTGGAAGCAAAAGGCACAGAAAATAACTAGAGAAATCCTGTACAAAAAGAACAACTCTAGAATCATAACAATATCCAATTTTACAGGAACAAAAACCTGGCACAAAAAAATGGACATTTAGGCTAAATGAATAGAATGCAAGAACCAGAAATGAATCCATGACACTCAATTCTTCATAAAAGATGCCTCAATCATAGTTTGTAGGAAATATAAAGCATTTGAAAGATAGTGCTAGAAACACTACAAACTCTTAGTCAAAAGATAAGATTTAGATTAAAACTTTTCAGGCATCAGGAACATAGATATTAATGGCAACTTTAAAACAGAAGAAAATATAGCGTATACACTTGCAGCTACCAGAACAAAGACATTGTGAATTAGACTTCAATATTACAGGAAATCACAGCAAGCATCAAATGGGACTGTGTCAAGTAAAAGAGCTTTGGCATAGTGAAGTAAACACTAGGTTAAGACATACATGTTAATGAAGAGATAAATTCTACACTTTGTCTTTCCCTTGAGTAAGCTTAAGATGATGCTTTACTTTTATGTTACCTATATGGAAAATAGAGTCCTTTTAACAAAATTTCTTGACAACCAACAGGTGATGTTTGTTTAGGTGATTTTTATTTGTTTGTTTGTTTGCCACAAAAAAAATGTACTCTTCATTTCTCCTATTTCTGGAAACAAACAGTTGAGAATTCTCTTCAGCTATTCAATGCCAAAGATTTGCTTAAGACTTCAAAAGAGGTTTGCCTTGATTTGGAATCCTGTCTCAGTTTGCAATGTGAAGTATTTAACTTGAAGGTTCACGGAGCAAACAATCTTATACACACTTGAATCACATTTGATTTATTCTGAAGTACATTCACATGGTAATTCTAGCATGTTATCAAAGAATAATATATGCAAATGGTATAAAGCAGTCAACTACTATATTGTCTGTTTTTGAATAAAATTATGCATATGTACATACTACTTTTTAAATTTGTATTTTGAGTCTAATTATATTAGTTAAAAACAATTTTGAGGACTGGCTGGATAGCTGAGCAGAATAAAGCACCAGCGTAGGCAGAGCGCAGTGCCCAGAATTTGATCACCAGTGTGACGTATTGTTCCCCTCCCTGGGGTGCGCTAGACAGCTATTGAGACTGGGCATGGTGGTGCTAGACTGTAATCCCAGCTCCTGGGAGGCTGAAAACAGGAGGATCAACAGGAGTCTGATCTAGTAGTAAGAGCCTGTAGACTCCGCAGACCCTGCCCTAAATACAGAAAAAAGATTGAATTTCAATGTTATTAACCTACTGATCTGCCAAAATATGTACAACTCTTCGGTATTAATAGTTCCTGAATTGTGTTCAATGTTTTCTGTATGCAATTAACACTTTTACTCTCCTCTCTCCCTCTCTACTTTCAACCTCAATAACAACATTTAAGTAAAGTGGGGTAACATTAGACATCAGAATCCTAAGAAATGTGGATAACCCTAATGAGAAATTCAAATTTTTGCCTTTCTACTGTTTTAAAATGTTATCAAGTACCCTATGTTGTTCCAATATCTCTTGTACAAAATACAGTATATAGAACTTGGTTAGTATAGTTACTTTTTATTTTCTTATGTTTCTGTTCAAGTATCCCCAGCTTCTATATATTTAAAAGAAACTGAATATTATAGGAACTCACTAAATATTAGACAATAAATGAATTAATATTCTAATTATCCATAATCTTTCTTAGTAGTTTTATGGAGTTAAGTAGAACTAGATCATACAAGTGTGTGGAAGACAGCAAGCATCTCAAATATTGTTCATTACTTACAAATTATATCCTGTATTTTAAAAATAATATCCTAAATGATTTTTAGGGTAGAATTTAATACTATATTTGATCATATGTACAATGACATTTTAATAGATGTTTTAGATTTATAATTGATAAGGATGAAACTATAAACTCTTGTATTCTCTATTACCTCACAATAGTGGTGATTGAATACTAAATAAATAAGACTAGTGATTGGCTGATTTTTCCAAATACTTTCAAAATTTCAAAATGACTTCTAGTACTTGGCATTGTAATAATCTGACAAATCACAGATGTCATCTGATGGAATCAGGTCTTTAATTCAATATACTTCTTGGCTATATGTCACTGTTCAGTATGCATACCATAAGAGACAACTTTTACTTTTATCACATATTCTTTCATATTCTATTGATTTTTTGTTTGTACCCGGAATTGAAATTCAGGGTCGTATGCTTGCCAGGCAGACACTTATGCAGCTGAGCTACATTCCTATTCCTGCTCCTTCATATTCCAAACAATCAATTTGCAACACAAGAGCAAGATAAATGTCATAATGATTTTTGTCTCCATTATATCTTAATCCTTCATAATAAAAACAGAAAATCCTTGTGTTCAGAAAGGAGAATTTCCCTGGAAATTTATGCAATGCATCTGGAAAAAATGTTATTTTATAATCTCTAGTAAAGACAAATGCAAAAGACAATGGATTCAAAAGGATAAAACATGAATTGCTTAATGCTTTATTTTACTACAGAAAATTGAAACCATTTAAAATTACAAAAGGAACAGACAAAATGGTACATCTGCTTCCCCAGTTCTTGTAAAAACTGGTACTCAGATGTAAAATATCAATATGTCAAACAGTGTTATAATTTCTCAATATAAGGAAATACGTGAAGACACAGTTTTTGATTATTTTATATTTCATAACATTATAAAATAATTCTTTAATAATTTATAGTGATATTCTGAATAATTGAAAAAAGCAAGCAGTATCTTTCCTTTTAGGATTGCTACCTAAAACAGAGAATCTCGAGTTGGCCCGGGTGATCTTGTGAGTGTGGGAAGACAGATGATGCAGTATGATTGTGCCCAGCAGAAACAGGCAGCTGTAAAAACAGATAGGGTGTTAGTTAAAAGATCAGTAATTTAAGGGGACTAGAGAGATGGCTCAGTAAAATAAGTGCTTCCCTTGCAAGCGCAAGGGTCTCAGTTCAATATCTGGTTCTGCCAAAAAGTAAAAATAAAAATAAACGATCAGTCATTTCACTAAAAAGTAGTGGGGCACATATTCTGATCCTATATAATATTATTTGAAAAATAATGTTATCTATTGTACCTTTTTAAGATCTGAGAATTTTGGAGTCTTCTAAAACTTCATTCAGTAACTCCTATCTTCAAAGACTGTATGTAGTTTGTTTTCAAGGGCAGACTGTGTCTTCTTCACGTTCCGTCCCTTCTCACTTTATTAATGTCTGCTCTTCCTTCAGAAAGCAACACATATTATACATCTCTAATGTGGTAGACTCTGAGCCCATTGCCTGATGAATGGATAACGTGCTGTGTGCGTACGTAAGTGTTCCTCCATTACAGAGAAGCTAAATTTGAATCGTGTGCAGGAAATGGGTGTGTTTTGAATAATGGTAAGTGAAATAAGTCAGACCCAAAGTATCAAGTATTGTATGGTTTATATTATATTAGAATTCCAACATATAAACAATGGATAGAGCAAAGTTTTAAAAATGATAACAATTATGGATGTGGGCTCTGAGAAGAAGGGAAGGGTTTCAGGGATGGGGATAGAGGGAGAAGCTCAAGGAGAAGTAAAAAGAATACTATGAAATATGTGTATGTACTATTTACGCAGGATGAGTATGATTATTGTGTATCACACACACACTGCACACCAGTAAAACAAGCTAGGACAGGTGTGTTGGAGAAAATGACAGGAAGCCAAAACAGTTCTATAGGAACTTGAGCACTTTATTACATATCTGCTCATATTAATTTAATGTGTGTTTATTTTTTCATTGCTGCTTACATTACACTTCTGGGATGAACCTTTACTTTTTCACCCTGGGTATCATAGTTAATTTTCTCCTGATCCTGACAAAGGTACTCAGCACTCAAAGTTAAAGGGAGGGAAAGATTGATCTGATTTGCAGTTTGTAGAGGTTTCAGTCAATAATTAGCTGGCTCAAAGGCAGAGGGACAGCTGTTTATGGCTACAGAAGACAGCAAAAGCAACCAGTACAAAAAGAAGGGAGCAGCACTCTCTCCCTCCCTCTCTCTCTCTCTCTCTCTCTCTCTCTCTCTCATATTGTGTTTAGGTGGCCCACCCTAGGATGGCATAGTGCTCAAACCCTCAATCCCAGCACCAAATAATGAAACAGTCACAAGAACTGCATTCAGCTGCCTCTGAAAAGGCCACCCCCCCCCCCGCTGCGTGAGGTTTGGGGGCAATATCCAAACACAAAACATAATACTGGGAAATTAAATACCAGTCTGCTTCCCAACTTCTCCCTTAATTTTGGCCATTAGGGTACAATATGAACAATGAAGTCATAATCAAGGTAGCGTATACTGCTTCAGCCTTGTCATGGCAGGTGCTACTGTACTATCTGCACCATAAACTTTCCTGTCTGCTAGTTGGATATCAAGTTTAATACTCATACTCAAGAAGAAGTGCTAAACCACAGAGTATAGTAAAATTTTCCAAAAATATGTTGTATTTTATATAAAATAATTAATTTCATTATCAAAAAAGCCATTGAGTTCAATTGTAGTTCTATTAACTGCAGCTATCATTATCTTAAAAAAAAAACATGTTTCTAAATTCTATATAATATCTAAATTGGTGAAATCAGCAAACCTCAGATTTTTAATATAATGGTAGATACTTCATTGAAGAAATTATGATTTCAGTAAGTTGCAATGTCTTTAAATTGCTATCATAACATAAATTAAAATATGTGTAAGATATGCATTATAATAGCACAAAGAATTCAAATTCCTAATTGAGACTGTAGTAAAAGGGGAGCTTTATCAAAAAACTCCAGAGACATTCACTGAAACTTTTTTTGGAAGAATTGCACAAATTTCAGGTCCGAGAAATTGTCTCACATGCAATCTCTGGTACCACAAAAAAAAAGGAAAAATAAAAGAATTATCTCAAGTAGAGAGACTGATAGTGAAGAACAAACACACACACTCACACACACATACATACACAAATACACATATGGATATGTGTGTTGTATATGTAGTTTTATATATAATAGCAAGATAAATATACATTGTCATATTCATGATTTGTTTATTAGCAACTTACTATTTTCCTTCATATGCTAGGAATCCTACTACATCTTGATTAGAAGCAGCAACGTGATCTTTCTTATATCTTTGAGAAGTGTGTGAGTGACATGCTTGCTCTTTGGTTTCTGTTTTATTTTGTTTTGATTTTACCTTGACTCAATCATGACCTCTTTGCTTTCAATTTTTCCTATTATTCATGCTCATTTTTATTGAAAAGGTTTCTCATAATAACAAAAATAATGCATTTTAAAATGGTTTTGTATCAGGTGTTTTATGTATCTTTTATTGATACATGTTTTTGTCTTTATTGGTTACATTACACAGGGGATGGTCCTTGGACTTGGAGTAACTAGAGCAGAATATTACATGCGTAAGTTCTTTGTCTGATACTTACTAGCCATGATTTTAAGCCAAATTCTACTCCCACTGCTCAACTGAAATTAATATTTCTAATAAAATAGATTTCTATATTTTTCATTTTTAATTGATTTTATATTAAAATTCTTAGAGAGTGCAAACTGCATTCTCCCTTGGAATTTCTGCACAAACCTTACAAGTTTTTATCCTCTGAAGTCATTGCTTTGGCTCCCTCAATGAACTCAACTACTCTTCTGAGGTCTTTTACAAGTCTGTGTCTTTATACATTGTCCCTTATCTGTATCTAATTGCAATTGATTTCTACTGAAAACATTAGAGCTCTGCAAAGGAGAAATGATAATGTGATCAAACACTTCAAAAATTAAACTTCTGAAGCTGATTTTAATTTTTTATGGTGCAGAGTTGGTACAAGTTTTAATAGCCGAACTTGATGTAGGAAAAAACTTTCTCTAAATTGCAGATCCCAATGATTCTATTAGTTTATAAATGTGCGTGCGTGCATGCGTGCGTGCGTATGTGTGTGTGTGTGTGTGTGTGTGTGTGTGTGTGTGTTGGTGTATAGATGAGAGTTAAGATGTAAATCTCTATCAGGTTTTTACAAAACCTATTATTATTGTATAAATGCAGTTATATTTACAACAAACTTATTTAAAAAATAGGAACATATTTGCAAAGCAACTCAAAACAGTCCAGTGTTTTTAAAGCATTCTTTCTCTAAAACAAATAGTTGAAATTAAATTTTTATCTTACATAGCCCTTTGAAATACAGAAAACCTGAACTGTGATTACAACCTCTTGTTTGTGTTGAGTGTCATGTGGACAAGAAGATTCCATTACTGTACAGTTAATTCTTTGTTCTTCATTTCTTCTTATGATTTTTGAAACAATGTAAAGACAACTATTTTAGAAAAACCTAATAATGTTTTCATTTTGGCTTCTTTTCTACTTAAGCCAAATTACTGCATTAATGCAATTACAGAAGAACTAAATTCAAAAACTAAATTGGACAATTGAGACAATATTGTGGTTTTCAGTTTGCAAGGCTTTATTTAGTATAAATTATCATGACTGCTTTTGTATATTTGTCAAAATATCTGTGTACTAATCAAAACTATTTTCCTTACAAATCTTATCTGTGAAATATTTGGTTACTAATTTCAGTAAATTAACATTTAGATCTGAGAAATCTTTGCTATTTTGTTCACAACACCTTCTCACGATGAAAATAATGATGAATATTTATGTTTATACCAACAACACAATGATATATAATGCATACATCGTTCATGTATTGTAGTAATTTTATATTGATATATTTAATGTAATATTCATAAGTATTCCCCACTGTACTTTAGACATAAAAGAGGTCTGAAAAATGTTTTATTTCCAAGATAGAATAGTGAAAGTACTGTGTCCTTGTTCAAACCATTGGAAAAATTCCAAGATCACTTGAGTTAATTTATGGCTCAATTTGCAAAACCAAGTACATTGAAACATATATGCCATCTACACGGCAAGCAAAAAGAACAGGAGTACGTTAAGTGCTATAAGAAGATAGATTGTCTACAAGATACAGAAAGGTAAAGATTATGCCTCAAAATAGATCTTTTTAAACTGCAAGGGAAAAGCAGATTCCTGTAGGCTCTGATAAGTAGGAGAGCAGACACAGACGCTGGCAACACCATATTCACAAGAAAGTTCAGGTGATGGGGTGAGCCCAGAGTTTCTAGGAGGGTCTGTGCAGTCCCCTGTCCCACACATGACATGGAAACGTTGGTGGTGTCCAGATCTAAGTGCATCAAGTAGAGAAACACATTGAGCATCTCTGTATTGACCACCTGGTGACAGAAGCAAGAAGATATATGAAGATTCCAAAACTGTTCTGTGTGGTACATTTCACAAACACTGTTTTCCTCATATCAGTATATAATAGATAAAGAATCGTTAATTGAATTGTGGATAACAGTCAAGCCAGCACAATCATATTCCTGTGCACAGCAGCGCCAGCAAGTCAGTAGCCTGTACTAGGTTCTGAACCTGGTTGCTGTAGGACCCGTTTTTAGTCTCAGTCACCAACCCTCTCAGTCTGAAGCTCTTCTACTTGACCCTGCCTCAGTTATTTTATACATAACAACTCTCACCGCTTTCTCTCCTTTGCAAAGTCTTTTAGTTTACAGGGTTCCTGAAGTATCTACTTCAGTGAGACTTCAGCTAATCGTTCAGCTCTTCAAGTCATAGTCTTATGGCTTGTGTCTGGATTTTCTCCAAAATCACATGTGGTTTTTTCAGAGGTGGCTGAATCTAGAGTGTGTGACTGATTCTTGATACAATGCTGAGATTAGGGATACTTGAAGTAGCAGCGGGGGGCTGCAGGACCAGGCCACTGATTGGATCGGTGCTGCCATAGTCCTTGCAGACTGGATGAAACATAAGGGCCGGAAGGAGGCTCGCCTCGCTTGCTCTCTCCCCTCTTGCTTTTGCTGTCTTACACCGCCATGAGCTGCTACCCCTCTGCCTCTTGCCGCCCTGCCTTGGAGCCAGCCTATTAAGGACTAAAACCTCCATAAACTGTGAACTGAGGAAACCTTTCCACTTGGGATTTTGGGTGTCAGGCACTTTGTCTCAGCAATGAAACATACGTAACTAAGTAACGCAGTTACTATCTGTTTATATTTGAATTTATATTCAAAGGCAGGCGATGTTGCTTAACCACAGAACTTCTGCTTAGCATGTCTGAAGCCTTCGATTCAAGTTCTAACCTTGAAAAACATTGAAAGTTTAATTCTTGACTCCCATTTGGACCTTGTGTGCTTCAGAACCAGTTTTATATTATGAAATGTGTTTGAGGATAGACAGTGATGCGCTTTTCACACTCACACTCTTTCTCCACCTTTTAGCTTCAAATGGTAAGTCAGATGCACATAGCTCTCCTATTGGTTAGGTTTCAAAATGGTTCTCAATGGCTCTCACCTTCTGTTGTCCATGCCTTTCTATGTTCATTCTCCTTTTTCTTGTGGCCATATAGCAAGTAAAATATAATGGAAATGAAAGATATTTCTTGAGAGGCTACTTCAGAAAATGTATAAAGTTACTCATCTTAATACTTTCTGTCTATATCTCCAGCCCTAGATTAAATTCTTGAGGCCTAAAATTTTTGTGGATTCTCTGCTCAAAATGGAAATCATCATGTTGACCTAGCGATTGAGTCTGGGCATAAAGGTAGGCACCTGCAATCCCAGCTCTTGGGAGGCTGTAAACAGGCAGATCACTATGAGTCTGATCTAGTAGTGAGACCCTGAGCACACTGTAGACCCTTCCCTAAAAAACAGAAAAAAAAGAAGACAGTCAATAACATGGAGGCAAGCATTGGAGGGGGATAATTCTGGGGCCTATAAAACATGGTTTGCAGTGCACAAAATTGTATCTAGACATTGATAATTAGGTGTTTTCACTTAGGATGTCTAGAAAAATGTAAAAGTCAATACTATTCATTATCATTTTAACATTCTGTAATTTATTTTTTAAAAACTATATAATTTT
>PVKA01005484.1:0-90000 GCA_004027165.1 Ctenomys sociabilis
TAGACCCCTCCCTAAAATACAGAAAAATAAAATAAAATAAAAAGTGTTACAAATTTATTTTTAGGACCATGAATGCATGTTTGTTAAAATCAAAATTCTTAAAATAGAAAATGATCATATAAAGGCTATGATATGGAACTATTAGAAATAGTACTTCAAGGATCCAAGATTTCTTGTCAACAAATATTTAAGTGAGATTTCTTGTTCAGTATCTTGGATACACAATGGTACTTCAGTTCACAATCTTGACTGTTTCCACAATTCTACTCAAAAAACAAATTGGAAAAGAAAAGAATCAAATTCCTGTTTAGGCAGATGCAAGGGCCAGGGTTCGATTCCTGCTGTGCCATGCTAGTCTTGTCATAGGTATGCTGAGCTGGCCCTTGTGATTGTGTGTGGTGGCATGCATCTGTAATTTCAGTTCTTGGGAGGCTGAAAACAGGAGGAACACTTTGAGCCTGATCTATACAGTGAAACCCTGTAGACCCTGTATGACATACATGTAAAAAAAACAAGAAGGAATCAAATTCAAGGAGAAATTTGATTTGGTTCTCTTCCAGTGTGATTTTCAATCATACTCATGGCAAGAATTTAGTGTATGAACTGAAATAGTAGAGAGAGAGAGAGAGAGAGAGAGAGAGAGAGAGAGAGAGAGAAATGAATAATTAATTATGGTAAAGTGTATCCTAAGAATTTTATTTCTTCTACAAGTGTTTTAAACCCAAGTGGTTAGAATACTATATATCAAGGGATGGATGATATTTCCTGACCTCCTGACACTGAACTTGGCTGTTGGAGGAAGGAAGAGGGGTCGTGAGCAGCATGCATTGTAAACAAATACATGGCCAAGAAAATTTCCTAAAATGGAACTTGAAAAGCAGAGTACTTCTTTCTAATGATTTAAAGGAACATCATTTAAAATACAAAAGTTAGAGGACACTTTGTAAAAGGTAAACTATAGGTTAGTCTTAAGAGAGTAAGTACAGATTAGAAACAAATGTCTTCTAAAGTTAAATTTCGCCCCCGCTGCCCCAGACCCAGCACAGCCCACCCAGTGAGTGAGAACATCCACCACCCTTTTGGGAGCCCTAACAGACCCACCAAAGACCAGACCCTGTGAGTGTGCGAGAGAGCTTCTGTGCTCTCCTGCCCCTTCACACATCTCCATATCCAGACCAAGCCTGGCATACACGCCTGGGGTGAAACTGCGGCTGAAGTTCCTGCACTGAGACTAGGGTCAAAACCATGCAGCTAATCCAGGAGCAGAGCATCTTGTCAAAGGGGCTCAACAGGCTCACCTCCAAGGACAGTAACAAGAAGGAGCTGAGCACAGAAGTCAAACCCAAGCCAGGCACAACTATATGAGCTTGAACTTAGTACAACAATACCTGAATTTCATAAGGTGCTAAGGTTAGAATTGCACCAAAACTCTACACCAAAGGTCAGAGGTCAGAGTTATAAGACATGATAAAAACAAGGAGCCAAATGCAATCTCAGGCCTCAAGCCAAGCAATGGTAAGTGCAGAGGACACTAGCTCAGCTGAAATGACTGAGTTAACAAAGCTAGAAGCAAAGAAACAACAACAGAAAGGTATAGAGGAATTCAGACCAGAATTAATGCCTGAAAAAAAATTTTTGAATACATGGCATCTGAAGTAATGAATGAAATCCAGAAATGTCAGAAATGTATGGGGGAAACCTAATGCCCACCCAGAACAAGTGCAGAGAACACAATTCAAGCAGAAATATATGAACCAACAGGATTGCAAGAAAAGAAGCAATAGCATAAAATTAGAGAGGAACTCAGGGGAGAAATAATTTCTGAAATAAAAAAAAATCTTTGAAATCATAGCATCAGAAGTAGAGAATCAATTACAGAAAACTATGGAGGAAACACAATTTGGAAAAAAAATTACAAAAACTCTGAAGTAAAACAATTAATAGCTACCTCTAAAGAAGGCATTTACAAAAAAAAATAGAGATTAGAAATATTACAGATTGCTTGAATGAGCAATACAGAAAAGAAATAGACTATATGAAGCAGAGTAAAAGAGATATAGAAGAAATTAAAATCTCAATCACGAGTCTACAAAACAGTCTGAGTGAAAGTGAAGACAGAGTTTCAGATCTTGAAGACGCTGATACAGCTACTGAAAAGGTGAGAGAGGATCTGTTAAAAACGAGGACACAAGAAAAATAATCCATCACCTACAAGATAATGCCAAGATGAAAAATGTGACATTAATAAGCATAAATGAGAAAGAAGGAGTCAATACAAATAATATAAAAATATGGGCAGAAGTAATAGCAGAAAACTTCCCAAATATGAGGAAGCAACCTAAATTCAGGTAAGTGAAGCATACAGAACACAAAATAACTTCAAACCAACTAAAAATACACCTAGACATGAAATAGTCAACTTTCCAGAAATCCAACACAAGAATAATATATTGAAAGCTGCTAGAGAAAAGAACCAGATTACATTCAAAGGAAAACCCATCATAATTACAATGGACTTCACTTCACAAACCATAAAGACAAGGAAAGCATGGAACACAATACTTCAAGTCCTCTATGAAAACAAACTCCAGCCCAGACTACTATCTCCTGCAAAACCCTCTTTTAGGTTAGATGGAGAAGTGAAATACTTCTATGACAAAGAAAAACTAAAGCATTTCATGATGGTAAAGCAATTAATACAGAGACTACTGAAACATGTTCTAGAGAAGTACCACAATGATCAGAACTCTACCAACAGGAACAGAAGAAGACCACTAAATAGGGCAAACAAACACAGAACAAAAAGGAGTAAACAACAGCAGATAAAAAACATGTCAATCATAAGTCAACAAATTTCAATTGTAACTACCAATGTAAATGGACTCAATTTACTAATTAAGAGAAGTAAACAGGCACAGTGCATTAGGAAACAAAACCTAGCAATATGTTATATACAAGAAATATACTTAAAAAGACATTCATAGGCTTAAAGTCAAAGGATAGAAAATAATACTTCATGCCCCAGCACAGAAAAAAAAAAAAGCAGGGATAGCAAGCATGTTCTCAGATAGTCTCAACTTCAAACTAAGAATGATCAAATGAAATGAAGGAAGAGGTAACACTGATAAATATGTATGAACCAAACACAGGAGGACACAACTATGTAAAACAAATCTTACTAGACATGAAAAATTTAACCTCCAATGCTATAAACTTAACAGGAGACCTAAATACCCCTTTACCCCACAAATACAGGTCAACCAGACAAAAAAAATATAGCAAAGAAGCAGTAGAACTGAGCCAGAGCCTGGAACAAATGAACTTGGTGGACATATATAGAGTGTTCCACCCAACCAAAGCTGAATACACATTTTTTTTCAGCTGCACATGGGTCATTTTCTAAAGTAGACCACATAGATCATGCTTAAGTATATGCAAGAAAACAGAAATTATCCTATGCACATTATCTGAGCACAGTGCAATGAAACTGGAAATAAATGACAAAAGAAACCAGCAAATCCCCTAAATACATGGAAATTAAACAACACCCTACTCAGCAATCAATGGGTTACAGATGAAATTAAACAAGAAATCCAACAATATCTACAAATCAATGAAAATTTAATCACAACTCATTGGAATTCATGGGATGGGATGAAAGAAGTTCTCTGAGGGAAGTTCATAGCTATAAACTCAAACATTAGGAAAACAGAACTGGAACAAATAAACACACTAATGTTGCACCTCCAACATCTAGAAAAGGAAGAGCAAACCAAGCCCAGAGCCCAAAAATGGGAAAACATCATGAAGATTAGAGCAGAAATACATTCAATTGAAACGAAGAAAACAGCTCAAAGAATCGATGAATCAAAAAGCTGGTTCTTTGAAAGACTAAATAAAATTGATAAGCCCTTAACTAACCTCATCAAAAAAAGGAAAGACAAAGTTCAAATACAAGCAATAAGAAATGGAAAGGGTGTAATCACCACAGACCCAGTAGAAATTCAGAAGATTATCAATAGCTACTTTGAGAATCTTTATGTTCACAGAATAGAAGTCACAGATGAAATGGACAGATTCCTAGAAAGGTACAAATTACTAACACTGAATCAAGAAGATAGAAGAACTCTCAATAAGACAATAGTGACCAACAAAATACAAAACGTAATAAAAAGCCGACTGACAAAGAAAGGTCCAGGTCTTGATGGACTCACAGTTGAATTCTACAAGAAATTTACAGTACACTCCACAAATTCTTCAGTGAAATTGAAAAGGAAACAGTTCTCCCAAATTCATTCCTGGAGGCAAGTATTATACTGATACCAAAACCGGGGAAAGACACAACTAAAAAAGGGAACTACAGGTCAATCTCTCTCCTGAATATAAAATGGAAAAATCCTCAATAAAAATCTGTCAAACAGAATACAGCAAGTCATCAACAAGTTTATACACCATGACCAGGTAGGATTCATCCCAGGGATGCAAGGATGGTTCAAAAGCTACTAGAATTGATACACAAATTCAGTAGCATAGCAGGATACAAAGTCAATCTCCAAAAGTCAATAGCATTTCTCTACACAGATAACAAACACACTGAGTAAGAAACTATAGAAAAAATACCTTTTACAATAGAACAGCAGAATATGAAATATCTTGGAATTTATCTGATAATGAAGTTAAAGATCTTTTTATGGAAAATTATAGTACTCTGAAAAAAGAGATTGTAGAGGATTTCAGAAAACAGGAAGATATTCCAATGTCCAGGATTGGAAGAACCAACATCATGAAGATGTCCATACGCCAAAAATTGTTGTACAAACTCAATGCAATCCCTATCAAACTACCAACAAAATACCTCCCAGACCTACACAAATCATTCCCACAATTTATTTGGAACCAAAAAACACCTAGAATAGCAAAGGCAGTCCTCACCAACAAACACAAGATAGGAGGCATTACAGTTCCTGGCTTGAAATTATACTACAAAACTACTGTGATAAAATCAGCAATATATTGGCAACAAAATAAACCTGAGCACCAAAGGAGTAGACTAGAAGATGCAGAGGCTTCTATGAACACAGGCAACTACTTCATTTTCGACAAAGGGGCCAAATATGCTTCCTGGAAGAAAGATAGCCTTTTCAACAAATGGTTCTGGAAAAATTGGCTCTCCACACATCGAAAACTAAACCTTGACCCAGATCTATCATGGTGCTCTAAGCTAAAGTCAAAATGGATTAAAGATCTAAACATTAAAACAGAAACACTCTATAACCTGGAAGAGAGAGTAGGAGAAACTCTTGAAGACATAGGGGGAGGCAAACAGTTCATGAACACACATGTATTTGCATAGAAAACACTTCGAAAAATTAACAGTTGGGACCACCTGTTATTGAGAAGTTTTTGCACATCAAAAGAAATTACCAACAAAATGAAAAGAAAACCCATAAATTTTGAAAAAATCCTAACTCATAAGCACTCAGACAAAGGTCTGCTCTCTAGAATTTGTAGTGAACTAAAAAATATCAGGGCCCTAAATTTAAAGACCCAATTCAGAAATAGGCATCCAAGATGAACACACACTTCTCAGAGGATGAAATTAAAGTGAATAAATACATGAAAAAATGTTCCACATCACTAGTCATCTGTGAAATGCAAATTAAAACAGCACTGAGATACCATCTCATCCCAGAAATAATGGCTATCATAAAACATCAACCAAGGAGAGGTTGTGGGGAAAAGGGAACACTTCTCCACTGCTGTGGGAATGTAGACTGGTGTAATCATTATGGAAATGAAAGTTGAGACTCCTTAAAAACTAGGACTGGAAATCCCATTTAAGCTAGCTATACCCCTACTGGGAATTTTCCCAGAGGAACTGAAAACATCATATCATAGGGATATATGTGTACCTATGTTTATAGCAGCACAATTTGTGATAGCCAAATCTTGGAAATAACCAAGATGACTGTCATATGAGGAATGGTTGAAACAGATGTGGTATTTTTATACAATGGAGTATTACACAGCTGTAAAGAATGACAAACTTGAAGTTTTCATATTTAAGTGAATGCCACTGGAAGATATACTTACAAGCAAAATAAAGCAGACCCAAATGTGCAAATATCATATAGTCTCCCCAGTATAACTCAAAAGAAGAATTGCAAATAGAATTGTACAACATAATTAAAAGGAAAATGAGCACTTGAGGATTAGACAACGAGGAGAGGGCAAGAAGTTCTGAGTAACATGACAGGGGCAAAACCATTCATTTATACACACTAGATGGGTAAGACAATGACCCTGAAAAACATCAGGAGATTTTTGAAAGTAGCAATTAAGGGGTAGGATTCTCACCCTGACTAACCATATTCCTGATACCTGTGATCCAAACAACTGCACTGAATTTAAGAAAGTGTAGCAGAAGGGTCATGCTTTAAATGCCTGTCATTCTGGTTACTTGGGAGACACTATGGCAATAATTGGCATGACATGAGAAACAGTACATATTTATAAGACCAGAATGGCATGGATTCCAAGTGTAACCCTTCTATAACATGTTGCTATCTTCAGTGCAGTTGCTAGTTCACAGGTATCAAAATATATAGTCAGTCAGGATGAGAATCCTCCCAATTAACTGCTAGTTTCAAAACCCTGATGCTGTTTCTCAGGATCATTGCCTTACGCATCTTGTGTGTATAAATGTATGACTTTGGAACTGTCACGTTTCCCAGCTTTATTCCTTGCCCTCTCCTCATTATCCAATCCTTAAGTTTTCGCTTTCCTTTTAATTTCTATTTGTATTTCTACTTTTGAGTTCTTATACTAGGGAGACAATATAATATTTACACATGTGGGTCTGGTTTATTTCACTTATGAGTACATGGGCAAATGGCATCCACTTACATATAAATGTTTCAAGTTTATCATTCTTTACAGCTGAGTAATACTCTATTGCATAAAAGTACCACATCTTTGTCATCCATTCCTCAGGTGATGGTCATCTTGTTTTTTCCAAGATTTCACTATCACAAATTATGCTGCTATAAACATAGGTACACATATATCATTATGACATGATGTAGTAGGGAGATAGCTGGTTAAATGGGATTCCCACTCCTAGTTTTTTAAGGAGTCTCCACACTGATTTCCATAATGGTAGCACCAGTCTACATTCCCATCAGCAGTGGAGAAGCATTGCTTTTTCCCCACAGCCTCTCCAAAATTTACTGTCAGTTGATTTGTTTATGATAGCCATTCTTTCAGGGGTGCGATGATATCTCAGCGTTGTTTTAATTTGCTTTCACAGATGGCTAGTGATTGATGCATTTTTTCATATATTTATTCTCATCTTTAATTGTGTCCTCTGAGAAGTGTGTATTCATCTCAGATGCCCATTTCTAGACTGCGTCTTTAAATTTGAGGGCCCTAATGTATCCTAGTTCTTTATAAATTCTAGAGAGCAGACTTTTGTCTGAGTGCTTATTAGTCAAGATCTTTTTGAAATTTACAGATTGTCTTTTCACTTCATTTGTAATTTCTTATGATGTGCAAAAATTCTCCATAAGAATAGGTCCCAATTTTTAATCATCTCATGTATTACCCATGCGATTTGATTTTTGTTCAAGAACTCTTTGCCTACCCCTGTGTCTTCAAGAGTTCCTCCTACACTTTCTCTTCCAGGAGATTTAGTGTTTCTGTTTTAATGTTTAGATCTTCAATCCATTTTGACTTTGCCTTAGTGCATGGTAATAGACCTAGGTCACGTCTTAGTTTTTGGCATGTAGAGAGCCAGTTTTTCCAGCACCATTTGTTAAACAGGTTATCTTTCTTCCAGTGAGTGTGTTTGGCCCCTTTGTCAATGATCAGCTGAGTGTGTTCATAGAAGCCTCTGCATCATCTACTGTATTCCATTCATCCTCAGGTCTATACCATTGCCCAAACCATGCTTATTTTATCACAGTAGATTTGTAGTATAATTTCACGTCAGGCACTGTAGTACCTCTGCCTTGTCTTTGTTCCCCAGGATTGTCTTTGTATTCTAGGTATGTTCTGATCCAAATAAATTTTAGGAATGATTTCTCCAGTTCTTGGAGGTATCTTAGTGATAGTTTGATAGGGATTGCATTAAATCTGTACAGAAATTCTCAGAGTATGGCCATCTTCTGATGTTTGTTCTTCCTATCCAAAAGAAGGGAATATCTTTCCATCTTCTCAAATCCTCTACAATCTTTTTTTCAGAGTAGTTCAATTATCTTTGAAAAGATATTGATTTCTTTAGTTAGATTTATTGCAAGCTATTTCATTTTCCTTGGTGCTATTGTGTATGGTACTGTTTCTATAATGTCCTTCTCAGTGTGTTTGTTATCTGTGTAGAGGTGTGCTATTGGCTTTTGGATATTGACTTTGTATCCTGCTATGATGCTGAATTTGTATATTAATTATAGTAGCTTCTTAGTGGAGGTTTTTGATCTTCCAAGTAAAGTATCATGTCATTTGCAAATAATGATATTTTAACTTCTTCTTTTTTTTTTTTTTTTTTTTTTTTTTTTTTTTTTTTTTTTTTTTTTTTTTTTTTTTTTTTTTTTTTTTTTTTTTTTTTTTTTTTTTTTTTTTTTTTTTTTTTTTTTGTGGAACCGGGGATTGAACTCAGGCCCTTGTGCTTGCCAGAGAAGCACTTATTCCACTGAGCCATCTTCCCGGCCCTTTAACTTCTTCTTTACCTATTCTTTTCCTTTTATTTCTCTCTTTGGTCTAATAGCTTTAGCTAGTTTTCCAGAAGTAAATTGAATAGGAGGGGTAATAGAGGACATCCTTGTCTTGTACCAGATCTAAGAGTAAAAGATTTCAGTTTTCCCCCCATTTAGAATTATGCTAGCCATTGGGTTTTAATAAATGGCTTTTGTCAGATTGAAGTAGAGGCCTTCTATTCCAATTTTCTGTAGGACTTTGAACATGAATGATTGTTGGACTTTGAACATGAATGAGTGTTGGACTTTGTCAAAAGCCTTTTTTGAATCAATTGAGATGATCATGTAGTTTTTAAATTTGGCTCTATTAATACAGTGTATTACATTTATAGATTTTTTAATATTGAACTATCCTTGCATCCCTGGGATGAATCCTACCTGGTCATGGTGTATGATCTTCTTGATGATTTGCTATATTTTTTTTATTAGGATTTTATTGAGAAGTTTTGCATCTATATTCATGAGGGAGACTGGCTTGTAGTTCTCTTTTTTAGCTGCACCTTTCCCTCATTTTGATATCAGCATATTATTTGCATCCAGTAATGATTTTGGGAGAACTGCTTCCTTTTCAATTTCCTTGAAGAGTTTGAGGAGTATAGGGCATATATCTTCCATAAATTTCTCGTAGAATTCAGCTGAGAATCCATTAGGACCTGGACTTTTCTTTGTCGGTAGGCTTTGTATTACCTCTTGTATTTCTTTAGCTGTTACCGCTCTATTGATCTTCTTGATTCACTTTTGATAATTTGCACCTTTTGAGGAATCTGTCTATTTTATCTGTGTCTTCTGTTCTGTGAGAAGAAAAATTCTCAAAATAGCTATTGGTAATCTTCTGAATTTCCACTGGGTCTGTGGAGATTACACCCTCTTCATGCCTTATTGCTTGTATTTGATTTTTTTTCTTTCCTCTTTTTGATGAGGTTAGCTAAGGGGTTATCAATTTAATTTAATTTTTCAAAGAACTAGCTTTTTGATTCATCGATTCTTTGAACTATTTTCTTTGTGTAAATTGAGTTCATTTCTGCTCTAATGTACATGATTTCTTCCCATCTTTAGGCTCTGGGTTTGGTTTGCTTTTCCTTTTCTAGTTGTTGGCGGTGTAGCATTAGGGTGTTTATTTGTTCCCATTCTCTTTTCCTGATGTATCAGTTCATAACTATAAATTTCCCTCTCAGAACTGCTTTCATTGTGCTTGAATTTTCATTGAAATGTAGATATTTTTGAATTTCTTGTTTGCTTCCATCTGTGACCCATTGGTTGTTGAGTAGGATGTTGTTTAATTTCCGTGTATTTGTGGGTTTTTTCTGATGTCTTTTGTTACTTATTTCCAGTTTCACTGTAATGTGGTCAGATAATATGCATGGGATAATTTCTATTTTCTTGCATATACTTAAGCATGACCTATGGATCAGTATGTGGTCGATTTTAGAAAATGACCCATGTGTAGCTGAATAAAATGTGTATTCATCTGTATTTGGATTTACTCTATATAAGTCCACTAAGTCCATTTGTTTCAAGCTCTTGTTCAGTTCTTTTACTTTACTAATTTTTTGTCTGGTACACCTATCTTTTTGCAGTAAGGGAGTGTTAAGGCACATGTTAAGATTGTGATATTGGACATTAGATTTTTCACCTCCATTAAGACTTGTTTTATATAGTTGGTTGCTCCCGTGTTTGGTGCGTATATATTTATGAGTGTTACCTCTTCCTCTTGAATGTTTCCCCTACCAATATATAGTGGCTTTCTTTATTTTGCTTGATCATTCTTGGTTTGAAATTGAGAACGTCTGAGACAGGATTGCTACCCCTGCTTTTTTTTAGATGCTGTAACACGTAGTATTGCTTTGAATCCTTTGACTTTCAGCCTATGAATTTCTATTTGATTTAAGTGTGTTTCTTGTATACAGCATATTATTGGGTTTTGTTTCCTAATGCACTGTGCAAGTCTACTTCACTTAATTGGTGACTTTAGTCTACAACCACTGATAAGTATAACTGAGATGTGTTGACTTATAATTGACAAGTTATTTACCTGTTGTTGTTTAGTCCACTTTTTTCTGTGTTTAATTGTTTGCCCTGTTTAGTGGGTTCCTTCTGTTCTCCTTCATGGAGTTCTGGTCATTGTGGTCTCTCTATAGAACATCTTTCGTAGTCTGTGAAGGCTTGGTGTTGTCATCATAAAATACTTTAGTTGTTCTTTGTCATGGAGGTACTTCACTTCTCTATCCAACTTGAAAGACAAACTTGCAAGGTATAGTGGTCTGGGCTGGAATTTGTTTTCATAGAGAATTTGAAATAAAGTGCTCCATGCTCTCCTTGCCTTCATGGTTTGTGAAGAAAAGTCAGCCATAATTCTGTTGGGTTTTTCTTTGAATGTAATCTGCTTCTTTTTTCTAGAAGCTTTCAGTATGTTTTTCTTGTGCTGGATTTCTGGGATCTTGATTATTTTATGTCTTGGTGTGTTTTTAATTCGGTTGAAGTTATTTGGCGTTCTCTATGCTTTGGTTTCCAGAATGTTAGACTGTTTCCTCATGTTTGGGAAGTTTTTTGCTATTACTTCTTCCCATATTCTTTTTATATCATTGTGTTAACTCCTTTGTTGCTGATACCTTTTAGTCTCACGCTGTTCATCTTTGTATCATCTTACAGGTGATGAATTATTTTTTCGTATATCCTAGTTATTTTTAAGAGACCTTTTATTCCCTTTTCACTAGTTGCACTAGCGTCTTCAAGATCTAACACTTAGTTTTCATTTTCACTCAAATGGTTTTGCAGGCTTGTGGTTGAGATTTTAATTTTTTCTGTATCTCTTTGACTCTATTTCATATGATCTATTTCTTTCCTGTATTGCTCATTCAAGGAATCTATCATATTTCTAATCTCCTCTATTTTTTATTGATTTCTGGTTGAGAAGCAGCTATTAATTCTTTCACTGCGGAATATTTTTCAGGTTGGGTTTCCTCCATATGTTTCTGTATTTGTTTCTTTACATCAGATACTATCAATTTAGATATTTCTTTTTGTATTTCAGAAATTAATTCTGCTTTAAGTTCCTCTACACTTTTCTGCTGTTGCTTGTTTACTTCTGACACTATTAATTAATACATTTCAGCTGAGCTAGGCTCATCTGTATTTGGTCTAGGTGGGCACTGGGTTTCCTCTTTATTTTTATGCATTTGATCCTTTATTTCAGATGCTATGAATTCAGAAATTTCTTTTTTTGTTCCAGAAATAAATTCTGCTCTGAGTTCCTCTATATCTTTCTGCTGTTGTTTCTTTACTTCAGACACTGTTAATTCATACATGTCAGCTGAGCTGGTGTCCTCTACACTTGTTCTTGTTGGGCTCGTTGCCTGAGATTGCATTTTGCTCCTTCTCTTTTTCATTATGTATTCTCTGACTTCTGACCTTTCATGTAGAACTTTGGTGTGGTTATAACTTTAGCACCTAGTGAAGTTTGGGTACAGATCTATTAAGTTTGAGTTTATCCAGTTATTCCTGCCTTGGGTCTAGCTCTTGTATTAAGCTCCTTCCTTCTTCAGCCCTTTGAAGTGAACCTGTTGTGCCCTTCTGGAATATCAGTGAATCTGTGGTGCTCCTCTGTTGTGACCCTGGTCCAGAGGGCACAGAGGAGTGCGGAAGCTCTCCCACACACTGGCTGGACCTGGGCGTGGAAGTTTCCTGAGAGAGTGATAGAGTGGTGCAGAAATGGTCCGAGAATACAGAGGCACGACTCACTCAGGGGCTGGCCTAGGCTAGATACGCCAGTGCAGAGAAGTGCAGAAGCTCACCCCCACACTTGCCAGGCCTGAGCTTGGGCACAATGGGAGGGCTGGAGGTTTCCCGAGAGAGCAAGAGAGCGGTGTGGAAAGGGTCCGAGAATACGGAGACAAGACTCAAGGGTTGGCCTGGGCTAACGTAGGGTCATATTTAATATTTAGTCTTAATTGTCCATTTTTGTTTCTATTGAGTCTTCTTCTGGATCCTTTTCTAAAAGAACATTTATGTCAACCTTCTGAAATGTTTCATACATATCTTCCTGTGGTAGTTTTATATTTTTAGCTCTGATATTTAAATCTTTGATTCATTTCGAGTTTATTTTTGTATTCAGTGAGAGTTATGGGTCTAATGTTTTCCATCATATAGATATCTGGTTTTCCTAGCATCGATAATATAACACTATCTTTTCTCCAAAGTTTGTTCTTAGCTCCTTAGTCACATAGCAGTTTTTTTTTTTTTTTTTCAGAATTGGGGGTATTGAACTCAGGCCCTTGTGTTTGCCAGGAAAGTGTCTATTCTACTGAGCCATCTCCCCAGTCCCAAAACAGTTGGTTTATGGTCAAATTTATTAAAAATCTGTTCAGTGTTATTAACAGGAGAAGTAAAAATCTCACACCATGAGTCCTCCTCTCACTCTAATAAGAATGGCTATTATCACAAGGCTAAAAGAAGACAAGTACTGGCAAGGATATGCAGGAAAGGTGGACGCTTACAGTACACGTTGGGTTGGAATTTAGTATTGCTACTTTGGAAAACAAGATCATTTAAACTAGAAGTGACATATTATCCTTTAATCTCACTAGCTAAGATGCATCCAGGAGAACAGAAATAAATATGCTGGAAAGAGATATAACTGCCCTTCCATGTTTATTACAATATTGTTCATAACAGTCAAAATACGCAGTCATTGCAGGTGTCCTAAAGCAGGAGAATGAATAATGGAGATGCTATGTATATACATTTGCAATATCATTCATACATGAGAAAGAATGAAATCTTACAACATTCGTCAATGTGGATTAATATAGAAGATATTTTAAGTGAAATAAATCGGGACCAATAAAACAAATAGTATGTGTTTTCACTTGTATGTGTAAGCTAAAACAGTGGATGCCATTAGAAATAGCACTGTGGTTCTGAGGCATCAAGAAGGTATAGTTCTGGAGTTCTGTAACATAATCAGGTGACTGAGCATGCCAATAATTTATTGTATATCACAAAGCAGCTAGAAGAGAAGATGTAGCATGTTTCTAGAACATAATGCACATTTGAGATGACAGAAGTAGGAACTAACCTGAATTGGCCCTTGTACATTTCACATAGGTACTGAAGTATTATACTACATTGCATGAATAGATTGGCTCTAAAACTTTTTGTTAAAAAGGATGCACTATCATTGAATAAACTTATGGATTCACCATTCCTAGGATATTTAAATCAATACAATATTTTGTGAAATAATTCTTTATTTATCGAACATTTATACATTTTTTCTCCTGAGAATTGAGTTAAAAATCAAGAAATGTGGCTATTAATGAATAAAAACCTCAACTAAGTATAATTAATCAAACAAAAAATTGGAATACACATAAAATTTTGACATAGAGCAAAACAATTAGACACAAAACTCTTAATGAAAACTCTAATCCTAAGTTTTCTTGTACCTTTCATGAAGAATTAGGTGACTGTATGTCTTCCCAGGATGTACTTTCTGAGGAAAATACATGGTAATAACTATCATGTACTCTTAAGAAGAAATACTAAACCTAGTCTGGTTTTTTTACTTTTCACTAAAATGTAGATAAAATTTTTAAACAAATATTGCATTTCTGGCAGTTTTATGAAAAATAATATTTATAACTCATCAGCAGAGCACAGATAAGGAGTCTGAGTAGACATTCACTTAGGAAATTGCTCTTGGGAACATGCCCACTAACCATCTGGAAGGCCTCAGAAACAGCTGTTGAGACTATTTGGAAGGAGTTGACTTCTGGAAATGAAGTGAGTGGATATGAGTTTCAGTAATATTTGGCTTTTAATAGTAGTCATGACAGGACTGATCTTCATTCATAATTTTATCTCAGCTCACTATTGCTCTTGAAATTCCACTGATACTTCTCAAAGCCATCTCGTCAATGACCTCTAATGGTCGTATCATGTACCTCATCTCTCTCACCTACCTACAGGATTTGTCCTTTTCTACATATTTATGAAATACTATCACTGTATGTCTCAGTCTGTCTCTGTGTGTCTCTCTATCTGTCTCTCTAGTTCCCTCTGTCTTTGTCTCTCTCTCGCCTCCATCTCATAGATACTTCTCCCTCATAGTCTTTGTGGACTAGTGCTTTTCTTCTAAATCCCTTGTGTGTTATAGAACATTACAGCATCTTCCATTTTCCTCATTCTTCCACTCAAGCTAACCTTGAAAATATCTGCCTTAAAGCTGGATCTCAGTGCTCATCACTTACCCAAGGAGGCTGTCCCATTAGCCTGTATCCTGTCACACTGAGCAATGTAAATGGCTAAAAGCAATGGTCTCAGCTTTACTGTCTAACCAGTGCACGTTTTTAATACATTCGGCCAAGCATGTTGCATCACCTGATTCTGATATTATAAACCTTCAGCTCAATTCACACACAGGACAAAGTTCACAGCTCAGCTTTCTGGGTGGCGAGCATATCTTTACCTGCTTTCCATACCTCTAGTCTATCATTTTCTCCAGCATTCTGGTCTTCTTAGTGTTCTTCATATGCACCACAAACATTTTTACTTCAGAGCTTTGAGCTCAGTCTTGTCAATAAAATACTTTCTAAAATAACTCCCACATCCCTTAACACTCTTTTAAATAGAATTAAAGCATAATTTAAATTCTAGTAGAGTCTAATTTTATAATTAACATCCCTAATAAAAAAGGTCAATTTTATAAAATAACATTTTCTCTTCTTGTTATTTTGGTGTATCCCTAGAATAGTAGAATGTCACATATAGAGCAGAAACTAAATAAATGTTAGAAACATGAGAGAGAGAAATTAATTACAAAAGAAGTTGGTAATCTCACTCTTCATCTATTCTAACTCAGTGCTACTCAGTGTATTTTGCTTAATATTTAGCTTCAAATTTTAAGAGCAGTGACAAGATAAAACCAGAGAGGCTGATAATGGTGGTTATAGGATGAATTTTGTCTCCTCCCTCAACAGGTTATCTTTTTATATTTTATGCAATAATTTTTATTTAAACCTTCACCATAGTGTTTGACCATTCTCAACTTATTTGGTATTCTTTTATATGGAAACTGTATAGATTTTCTAACATTTATTTATGTAAGTATTTATTTAATAATTTATTTTTTAAGTTTTTAAGTTCATTTTAAAGGGGAAAAAGGTAAAATTGCAATAAAACAGTTTCAAAATTGGTTAGTAGGACAGTTACATTAATTAATACATTGTATATTATTATCTTTGTAGTAGTTATTCAGAGGACAAGATGCAGACATGATATCTTGTCTAAACAACATTAGTACGAACCTTTCTTCTCAGTACGGTACATAATGATTATTTTCCTCATGAGAAGTTGGTACCTGTATGTAACATATCTTAATTCTTTTTACTCTACCTTCCCCAGACCCCTCCAGGTTTAACCTCTAGTACTTCAGAGAATATCCTGATTTGTAAGTAAGGTTGAGGAAGTTGTCATTAACAAAGGGTCACTCTAGAGTATACAAACCTCTAATCTGATGTGACTGATATGCATATAAACTGATCACATGAATATACACACACACTTTCTCTCTCTCTCTCTCTCTCTCTCTCTCTCTCTCTCTCTCTCTCTCTCTCTTCATGTACTGATGAAAGCAGTGATGTATGAGTATGTATCTGTAAGGCAAGGGATGCCAAAATTTGCTAGCAAACAAATGGAAGATAAAAGAGAGAGAAGGAATCCCTTCCAGAGTGCAGGAGAAGCCTAATTCTGCCAGTGCCTGGAATTTGGATTTCTCGCCTCTAAAACTGTGAGACAGTAAATTCTTGTTATTTTAAGGCAACCAGTTTGCAGCCCTTTATTATGGCAGCTCTGGGAAAGTTATACAGATGGCAAATGTATAAAATCATAAACTTATAAGGATAAAATATGGTTATCTAGAAAAGGGATACCTGAATTATAAGTATGGGCATAATTTAACACTAAATAAATAATTTTCTCCTTCTCAGTGAAGCAATGGAAAGAAGAAGATGCCTATATGACTTGTTTTGGTGACTGTATCCTAAATTATACATTAATGGGATTATATTTAAAAGGACCATAAAACAGTCATCCTGGGGTTACATTTTATGGAAGAGAAATCCAGGCATATCTGGGAACAGACTGAGTTTTCACTGATGCTTATGTAAATAGGAGCCGAGATTTCTGCTACCAAAGATTATCAGCTGCTGAAGTTCAAATGTTTCTGTATATTTCTGTCAATCTGAAAGAGTAAGACAAAAAAAAATCTTTGTTCAGATAGTGCTGAGCAATCTCCAAGCCTCCCCCCCCAAAAAAAGGAAAGAAAAAATGAAAATCAACAATTCAGCATGTATATTAGTTAGGGTTCAAGCAGGGAAACTGAATTATTAAAGGAAATTAGAATTTACTACAGGGGGTTGACATTGTATACCTGTGGAGTTTAGTGAAGAACTGTATGAAAACCTGATTTGGGGGACTTTATTTGGACCTAAACTTATCATAGGTCAGAAGGGCCACAGTAGGGATTAAAAGTGCAGTCTGGGGCAGGAAAAGGATGGCAAATGGAATGCTGAAAACCAAAGGAATTGCAATTGCAAGGTCAGAATTTATGTGTGTCTGACTCTCACTATCTCGAAACTATGGGGGAGACTGTCCGAAGAAACCTGGCTTTCGTCACAGAGCTGCATGCATCTGTCCCAAAGCTCAAAGCAGTAACCATTTCTGAAGTTGCACAGAGTGGAAATTGGGTAGTTATTTTACACCAAGAACATACTGATCAAGATAAATTATAATTTAATGCAATACATTAAAAGCCATAATTAATTTAAGAAATATAGGCTGAACAAAATATGCAAATTTTAAATAAAGGTAGTGTTCAATATGGATTTCAGTAAGGAGACAGAGTTTTGCAAGTTTTTTGTCTTTTTTAAGACTATAAATGTTAACAGTATATATATTTTTTCTGCTAGATAGCAAGACTTTTCTTCAATGAAATCTATCCTCCTTTCAATTCATTGTATATAAGTAAATTGGCATAAATGGGGATTTGTTGAAAGGATTCAATGCATATTTCTGTTCATCAAACTAGAAATTGTCAATTATTCAAGTCAAGCAACACTTGAATGGATTGCCCATATATTTCATGTCTAACAACAGATGAACCAATCATGTAATATGAGCAGCCCCTGTGCTTGAGTCATTCTACTAACTCTCCTTCCTCTGGGCTTGCTAGAATAACCATACTTATCTTGTCCCTGTCAGTTTTGTGTCACCATCCGAATTCTGGAACACTAGAACCCTACAATATTCACTGAAATCAGGAATCAAGTTTGACATGAATTCCATTGTCAGGCCAGCCAAATAACTCAGTGGATTAAAGCATCTGAAAGAAGGCGCAAGGCCTGGAGTTTCAATCCCTGGGCCTGCCCCTTACCCTGGGGTGTGCTGAGACAGCAATTGAGACTGCACGTGGTATCGGGTGCTGTAATCCCAGCTCTTGAGAGGCTGTAAACAGGAGAATCACTACGAGTCTGATCCAGTAGTGAGACTATGAACACCCTGCAGACCCTTCTGTCAAATACACACACACACACACACACACACACAGGTTCCACTGTCATTTTTCACTTGCCTACAGTAACCATAACAATACAGCTAATGGAAACTAATGCAATCTCAATAAAATCTAGGTGAAAGAATTGTTCTCTACACATTTCTAGAGCATAGAGCTAGAAGGTGAGAACATGATGTACATCATAGATATATTTTAGAATTCTAATTTCTTTAAACTTCTAAATGATTTCTTGTAAAGAACTTTGTTATTTCAACATATTTTTCAGTCAGGGCCAACTGTGAGTCCAACTAAGCAAATTTTGGGAGCCATCTTGAGATACCAAAATTAGAATACAATAAATCCAGAATCCTGCTTATTGCATTCAAATTAGTAATTTCAGTGTAGTTGAAATTCATATTCATTCTGCCCTTATTCAAGATTCTGTGGAGTCTAATCCCCATACATGTCCCTTAGGTTCTGTCACTATGATTGACAGTCATGGCATTTTTAATGTGAGTTGTGACTTCTCACAAGTTATGTTTTAAATTTTATTTCTGGTATACTTAGGAAACATGAGCCAGGTTATGAGTCTAGGAAGGATGCAAAGTGTTGGAATTAGGTCCTTAAGAGGGTCAGCATTTTTTTTTTCTGAACTGGAGATTGAACTCAGTCCCTTATGCTTGCCAGGGAAGCACTTATTCCACTGAGTCATCTCCCTGGTACCGGATCAGCATTTGTTTGGAAGTAAGCAATTACCAAGGAAGCTTGTACAGAGAGCCTCAGATAGAGTAGGGAACTACATTTACTGGCCTCATAAATTTGGCAAAATTTAATGGTATGTGACTCTTGCTGATAATTTATTGCTCCATTGAACAACTCAACAAAATCAGCCAATTAATGGTAAGTATGGTGACAACTGTTATACTGTTCCAGTTTTGGGAATCACTGGATCCATTTTCACCCTCTACTCTAACAGTGTCCATAGTGGTTGATTTTTAAAACAAGAAATGGGATAAAATGCTGTGAAAGTACTTTTAATTTAGCTAATTTGCCACAATCAAACCACTAAAGAATTGACTCAGGATAAAGGAGTCCAGATACTACAAAGCACTTGTTATTTCATTAAATGAATCAGCCAGTCTTATGCTTGAGCACTTATTAATAGCTAGAGGATATAAATAGAGCAAAACCAAAAGTGATTTATATACATCCACTTAGAAGCAGGAGACACTGCTTTAAGATCCCTTTAATAGAGCAGGACTCAGGGAGTCAGCAAGAGTGGTGTGATGTTCGTACTGGGTAGAAGGTGCCGGGTCTGTGGCCCCGGGTGAAAATGCCTCGTGTAAAAGCAGCTCAAGCTGGAAGACAAGGCTCTGCAAAATGCCATATTGTGGAACACTTTGTAGCTGGGGAGATAATAAATGACCTGTCAAAAATGAATGGAAACTAGGACAACCCACTGGCCAGGGTGGCTTTGGCTGTCTATATGTTACTGATACAAATTCTTCAAAATCAGTTGGCAGTGATGCACCCTGTGTTGCAAAAGTGGAACCCAGTGACAATGGCCCTCTTCTTACTGAATTAAAGTTCTACCAGTGAGCTGCTAAACCAGAGCAAATTCAGAAATGGATTCGTACCCGTCAAATGAAATACCTTGGTGTTCCTAAGTATTAGAGACCTGGACTGCATAACAGGAATGGGAAAAGTTACAGGTTTATGATAATAGATCACTTTGGGAGTGAGTGAGCTTCAGAAAATATATGAAGCAAATGCCAAAAGGTTTTTCTCAGAAAACTGTCTTTCAGGTGAGCTTAAGAATTCTGGATATCCTGGAGTATATCCATGAGTGTGAATACATGCATGGAGATGTCAAGGCTTCAAATCTTCTTCTGAGCTACAAGAACCTTGACCAGGTATATTTGGTAAATTATGGCCTTGCTTATCGATACTGCCAGGAAGGAGTTCATAGAGAATATAAAGAAGATCCCAAAAGATGTCAGGATGGCATTACTGAGTTCACCAGCGTTGACGCACTTCACGGCGTGGCCCCATCAAGACGCTGTGATTTGGAAGTCTTTGGTTATTTCATGGTCCACTGCTATAGTGGCCATCTTCCTTGGGAGGACAATTAGAAGGATGAAAACTATGTTAGAGATTGCAAAATTAGATGCAGAGACAATCCTGCAAGTTTGATAGAAAAATGTTTTCCTGAGAAAAACAAGCCAAGTGAAATTGCCAAATACATAGAAGCTGTGAAATTACTGGACTATACTGAAAAAACCTCTTTCTCAGAAGTTCCGTTATATTCCATAAGAAGCAAGGATGACACAAGCAGGACCTCAGTGTTATCGAGAATGGAAGTTTAAAAGCAAAAGCAGTTACAAAGAGAGAAAAACGTGGGGGAAATCTAGTGTGGAAGAGACAGAGTGCTCAGATTCCCAGGTGGAGGAGGTCCCACAGACACATTCAAGAACCTGAAAGTGAATCCAGAAGTAAATCACACTACTTAGAACAGCTTTTCTCCATTTTCATTTGACTTTTGTCCATTTGTGTTTTGGTTTGTTTTCATGTGAATGTTCTGGGGTGGGTATAATAATTAAAACCTTTGTCTTAAAAAAAAAAAAAAAAAAAAAAAAAACCAGAGTGGGACTCTGGTTCAGTAGAATCCATCCCTTTGTTTTCAGAGGTCACCAGGGAAGCATAGTAGGTTTGCAGAGCTCTAGCACAGCAATCAGTTGCACAAAGCATCAGCAAGACAAAGGCTTCCTATGAAGGGTGGCTGAGCCTCAGCTGTTCACTGCCATCCTCATCTACCATGAGAAGAAAGTAGGTCTCAGCAGGCTGTGTCATGAAGATCTGGATGTGAAGCAAAACTGAGCCACTGGGGGCCGGGGAGATGCTCAGTGGAATAAGCGCTTCCCTGGCAAGCTCAAGGGCCTGAATTCAGTCCCCGGTTCTACCAAACACACACACAAAAAAAACAAACAAAAAAAAAAAAAAACAGAAAAACACTGAGCCACTGATTTGAGGTCTCCCTAACACACTCATGGTTCATATAGGGCATCTTTGCATAAATATTGGGAAAGTACAATATGGGTGCACATGCACACGAATCCTTGTTGAAATTTACTATAGGCTTTACTATAGGCAAAGTAATAGAAATAATTGTGTATTGAGCCAACATTGTCATCCATCACAATTTGTAAAGTACAGTGAGATTATTTGGCATACTTAGTATTACAAAACTCATCAGTGTTGCATCTAATAAAATAATAGATATTCTGGCTCCCAAACCAGCAGGTTCGATAGCATGCCAATTTGTGACTATGTTTTTTCAGTGAACATTTTGAACTGACTTAATCATTAGGAGTCAGGGTCACTTGGATTTTTCACACATTATTTTGTTCAGCATTAAACTTTCCATCACTGTCAGGGTGATCAAAACACTATTGTTTAGTGAACAAATAAACTATACAGAAACTAGAGCTCATGTGTGGCTTCATAGTACCTCCAAAAAAAATCTGCATGCACCCAATTGGTTATATTCTGGAACTGGAACTTTCGTACACATAATTCATAAAATGAGGTCATTTGGTATTAGAATTCTGAATGCAGTGATTGATAATTTTCTAAGAACATCACATAAAGTTATCAAAGATGCATACAGATGGAGAAGGTCACATGAAGACAGAGGTAGGAATTGCAGTGATGAAGCTACAGGCAAAGCTATACTAAGGGTTGTTGGTAACCATAGAAGTGAGGGAAAGGAAGAAGTAGCCTCTAGCCTTCAGATGGAATGTGGCTCTGGTGACATCTCGCTTGACTTTTAGCTTTCAGAACTGTGAAAGAATATTTTTCTATTGGGTTAAGCTAGCAGGTGAGGTTAATTTGTTATCTCAGCCAATACAGCTGGCTCCCCCAAACAAAATAATCTGATGACTTCAGATATTCCTTCCCAGTTCTCAGATTTCATTTATGTTGTTTTATATGTGTGTTGTGAGTAAAGTGAATTATTAGCAGGGTAGAGAGGTAGCTTTGTGGTCTAAGTGCCTGCCTGGCAAGCGCAGAGATCCAGGTTCAATCTCCAGTATCACACTGGAGTATCACTCCAGTAGTGTGGGTTCTGGAGCCCAAGGTGGCTCGTGTTGGCCATCAAAACTAATCTCAGAGCTTGGGAGGCTGAGATAAGAGGATTACTATGAGTCTGTGGTGCATAGCAGGGCACTGTGCCAAATAAATAAATAAATAAATAAATAATATTAAAATGAATTATTAGATAAAAATGAATATTTACTATTATAGTAATTTCAAACAAAGTAGTTCCCAAAACTCATAAGAAGAAATTATTTCCTACATGACCTTTTGTGGTTTCCTGCTTAAGATTTTATTCATAAAGTTAGAGTACACTAGACTGAATAAAGGTCTATGGTTTGCCTATAAAATAGAAACATGTTTGCATATTTGTTTCTGTTTGGAATACACATTGTTAGAGCGAAGCAAAATGTTCATAGCATTTATTTTATTTTTATATTGAAGTTTCAATTTTAGGTAATTTTCATAAAATGTTAATCCCTGGGGATAATTTAATTCTGTTGCCTAAAACAGACTTATTATAATTTTTACTAATTATTGAATAGTAGAAATCGGCAATGTCTCTACAGTCCTACCTCCTGGATAACACATAGCAAAAGATTAAGAAAAGAGAATTACGGACTGGCAATTTGATTTCACAAGATACTGTCAAAGCTATTTTCCAATACATCAATGACTGTTTCCTTAGACAAAACAACAACTGGCAAGAACATTGGCCACTGGTGTATACAGTGAAGATAGGAATGTTGCTGAGTTTTAGAAAATTGTATCAATTTTACCTGTTAAATAAAATAGCACTTGCCCAAAGTCAAGTAAATATTTATGCTGTGAAGTCAAAATAAAAGCTATTCATACACTGTGGAAGGACAATCAAAGATGACTACTCTAAAATCCAAATATAAAAATGAAGCTCTAAAATTATTATAATTACTTAGCAAGAATCAAGTCCAAATCGTTAGGAAAGTGTATGTAGGAACAAGCACTGTTAACATTTACTGGCCCTTGAGCCTGCTTGCAGGTGCTTTAATCACAGGATATTTACTTTTATTTATTTATTTTTTTTTGAGACACAGGAACATTGGAGAAATAGCCCTGTGTATTGGTTCAAGGCGGAACATACAGAAAATCAAAGAAAAGAAGAAACCGAGAAAGGAAGGGAAACCTCTGGAGGTCCAAAGTTGCAAACCATTCACAGGATTTTTAAACACAGACACAATTCTGCAAAACTCTGTGAAAGAGTTAATTGTTAGAAATAGATCATTTCTGTTCACAGTTCATCATGCTATAGCTGAGCACACCATTTTATTTACTTATGTATTTATTTACTTTCTTATTTATTTATTGTGGTACTGGGGATTGAACTCAGGACCTTACACTTGCCAGGCAAGCACTTATGCCACTGAGATATCACCATGGACCCACTTCATAATTTAAAATATCCATGAAAATGGTGGTCAATTTTCAATTGTGTTATAAAGAGTTAATTAACAGGCTTTCAAAAAGTGATTATCAGTAGACTTAGTATTTGTTATACAGAAGTTGAAATATAAGAAATTTTGTATATGCAGTTTCTCTTTCCCTCCTTATATTTACAAAAGGACTACATGATAAATAGCAAGAATACATGCAGCCAGCTGAAGCAAAATAGATGCTTCTGGTCCCACTGACTGCCCACGACTACCGGTGCCTTCAGTCAGCCGGATGACTGTCCCAGGGCTTCTCATTCCTCGAGCTCTGCAATGACCTCCTTTATTAAGCTTTCATCTTTCCTCTTGTAAAGTCTTATCAAGTATAGCACCTGTCTATCAGCTATCTATCTATCTATCTATCTATCTATCTATCTATCTATCTATCTGTCTGTCTGTCTGTCTGTCTGTCTGTCTGTCTGTCTGTCTGTCTGTCTGTCTGTCTGTCTGTCTGTCTATCTGTCGTCTATCATCTGTCTATCATCCATCTACCTGTAGTTTGATATTAGTATGTTCCTTGTTTTTAATTTAAATGTGTGGATTCTCCTTAAGGGCCTTCTTTCATGTTTGTATGCACTTTCTTTTAGAACCCTATATAGTATTCCACTGTGTATCTGTATCACAATTTAGATAGTTACCTGCCTGTTATAAATAGTGTTACTATGAAAGTACGTATACAGATTTAGTAGTGTATGTTTCTTATAAGTAGAATCCTTCTTGTGCCTAGAATTTCTGGATCTTAGGATAGGTAAACATTCAAATTTAGCTAACAATGCTAACTTTTTCCCGAAGTGATTGCCTCAGTTAAATCTCTCCTTACAGAGCACATTTCCATTTGTCTGTATAACTTCCATTTCTTGTTATTCTTAATTTAGTAGCTATTCATTTGCATTTCCAGATTTCTTTTTTTCCTTTCTTTCTTTCTTTTCTCTCTCTTCTTTTTTTTGTCCTTTGGTAGAAATAGGGATTGAATTCAAGTCCTTGCCAAGGAAGCGCTTGTTCCATTGAGCCATCTCCCGGGCCCCTAAACATTTTAGCTTTTAGTTTTTGTTTTGGGGTCTTTTTTTGTGGAACCAGCAATGAACTCAGGCCCTTGCACTTGCCAAGGAAGCGCTTATTCCACGGAGCCATCATTCTGACCCTAAGCCATCTCCCTGACCCCCAAATTTCTAATTAGGTTGGACACATATTTAGATTTTAGTTTATAGTACACCAATCTATATTTATGCCCAGTTTCCTATACAATCATTTATATTTTCAATGTTGATGTATAACCAATGCACAGCATAATTAAAAATATTATTATTTAAACATTTTGAATTGATTCAGGACACTCAAGCCATAAAAATACATTCAGGAAATTTCAGAGCTTCAGAAAGTTTAGGAAAGATGAAATAATTATGTTAGAATTAAGATGGCTTGATAGCACAGTATGTCTATTATTATTATAATTTTTATTTAAACATTCTCCATAATTTTATATTTTAAATAGAATTATTTGTTAGTGTTACATTTTGAGAATAAGTTTCCAAATATTTCATTTGCATTTTTAATATTTGATACTATATTTTGATGAAAATAAGTTGTTCCATTATTTGTTTGTTTGTTTGGTGCAGTCTCACTTCACAGATTAGACTTGTAGTGATCCTCCTGTTTCAGCCTCCTCAGCCAGGTATTGTAGGAGTTCATTACCATATCCAGTTTCTGCAACCAGCATAGCCCAGGCCAGGACTGCTCAGGCTGGAGGAATATGTGATACCATTGATCAAATGGTGTCTTTGCCCATGCCAGGAAGATACTTAGACCAGCAAGCTATCTCCCCAGTCTAGTTGTTCTATTTAACATAGTCAACTACTTTGATCTCTTGTGAGATAAATACTAAGGACCCAAACTCAGGACCTTTCATTTACCAGGCAGGCACTTGTGTTGCTTAGCCCCATTTATCTTTTAATAGTCTTCTTTATCATGTGATAAAAAGATATTATGAAATATTTTCTTGTAAAAATATTTAAGATGTGATGTGGAGATTGAATTGGTGTCTTAAAGTATTTTTTTAAATAATAACTCATTTTAGCTTCATTTATTAAATAGCTGTGTCTGTTCTACTGATCAAGATAGTGGCTGTACATATATATTTTCCCCAGAAGACTGAGTAGTTTTACTGGATTCTCTATTCTATTATTCTATTATTTTTTTCAATTTATCATAGTGCATAGAGCTAGTAATAAATGCACAATGCATTATGAGTTGTCAGGCATTACTTATGGGCCAGAAATGAATTCTGATTGGCTGACCTAACCTGGACCAATTTACACCATCTTAATTAGCTTATTTTTATTTATTTAATTTTTTAAACTTCTTTTGTGGTACTGCAGATCAAAATCAGGACCTTGCGCTTGCCAGGGAGGCACTTAAGCCACTGAGCCATCTCCCCAGTGCTTAATTAGCTTCTGAGCTAATTTCTTCTTTTAGGGAGCCATGGTTCACTGGGATTTGTGCTCACATATAAATTTTAGAAGAGATTTTCAAGTTTCATGTAAAACATGACAGAATTCTGGGAAACTAACTCGAATTTAGAATACTTGGATAAGGATTTAAGTACTTCTGCAAATATGAAATACTTATCTTACTGCTTTTAATAGCTTTCAAAAATTTTATCTATGTTTATAGATGTCTTACTAACTTGGGTACTTAATTTTTCTGTTTTATTTTATTGCTGCCTACAGTAAGTGCTGTTTTTCTTACACTTTGACAACTAATGCATTTTTGTAATTTAATTATAATTCATTTTTACTGAAGTTAGCATATTAGCATTTATGTATAGTAGCATTTTCTACTTCTTCTGTTGCTGTTTTTTATATTCATTAGTATTTTTCTATATGATTTTTGCTTTTGTTTTTCAGGTTTCAGAAATAAATATCCTATGTCATTTTGGCTTTCATATTTGAATTTTAGAAAAAATATAGACAATTTATTAACCGTTCTTCAGAATAACTTTTATTTTATACCTTTATGTATTATGTCTGAAATGAATGCATCTGGAAACCCCGGAAAGTTGAATGAAACAGTCTGAACACACAGGCTAGGTACTGTATTGTATCTCTCACTGGAGTAAGGCAAAGCATAGACGGGGAGATCAGTAGTAGTCAGGAAGAAGGGGCCAAGGGCTGAATCTCCTGCAGAAGGGAAGGACTACAAAAGACCACGGTGAGGGGTGAGGTGGAGCAGGTGAGAATATTAACAGAGCACAGATACGTGTACAGGAACCTAGTAACTCCCATGAGTGCAAAACATGCACTGTAAACATGAGCTAAGATTAGTAACATCAGTAAGAATGAAATGAGGAAAGGGAATTATTAGACAGGGAATGCGAGGGGTGGGAAGGGAATTTTTAAGAAATGAATCCAGTTTGTATTATGTGCATACATCCACCCCTCAAAATGATTTAAACTCCATGTACTGCTAACATGTTCTAATTAAAAACACCCTTCATCTTGTCCAGTCTAATGCATGTACAGCTTCACCACTTGAGGTGTTTTTCTACCTTTATACAATGTTTCTTTCGCTTGTTACCCTTTCTTCCCCACCCTCCCCGGTCTTTCAATCCTGTGATCCCCTTTGTGCACGTTTACAGTGCCCAGTATTTACGTCGTTGCCTGTGGATGGTACGTGCACATAACGCACCCTAGTTCTGTTTTTCGTCTCCTATTTTTCGCTCCCTCGCCCTCCCTCTGTCTCTAGATCCCCTTCTTCATTGAGATTTTTCTTCCTACTTCCAATCAACTTTTATTTTATTTTTTTCTGTGTCTTTCATATAAGACAAACTATGCTATATTTAAGTTTTCTTTCATTGACTTGTCTTTACCTTGTGGTCTCTAGGTGCAATGATTCAAGTTTGTCTTTCTTTATGGTGCAATAATATTTCATTTTGTTTACATACCATAAAAACATTCCTGCAAGATACCATTTCAAAACTAGATAAGGATCCAAAGTAAGAAGGCAATTAAAGATCAATCTTTTTAATTAATATAAATCTAAAATCCTCAACAAAGTACTGGCAAACAGAATAAAATGAAATCATCAAGTGAAAGTAGGCACAATTTAGAAGGTGATATTAAATTACAAAAGACACAGCCTCAACACAACCCCAGGATTAAGAAAGTAACTCTCACAGTTTCATGAAAAGAATAATTTCACATACCTACATATCAGTTTTAGCTAGTTTTAAGAGAAATGACTCAATCTGATCAAAACAGTGATATAAATTAAATACTTAAAGGTACATTAACTTGGATGCAAAATTCAGAGTATGCACAGAAAATCTGACTGCTATTACATAATCTCAGTATAGGGCATTTAACAAAATACACTATTGGGGCCAGGGAGATGGTTCAGTGGAATAAGTGCTTCTCTGGCAAGCGCAAGGGCCTGAGTTCAATCCCTGGTTCCGCCAATAAGTAAATAAGTAAATAAGTAAACAAACAAACAAGTAAACTACTGATATTGGACACTAGTTTTAACATACACATCAAAATTTTTAAATGGCATCTCTACTCTTATAGTATCTAGCATACTATTATAGCACCCATTAAAGCATAGAAATAGGGAATTATTTCATTTCACATCCATCATCTTAAACAAAAATTTCTTTTGAAGCATCTTTTTTTTGCTTAAGGCAGTATTACTGAAATAAAGCTAGTCATGAATACAGATAAAGTCTTAGAGAATTGCATGTATTTTTAGGAAATCATTCCCAAGTTATTTCTTAGAATATGGGTTTCTAATATTATTTTAGTTGTTTTATAATTAAATAACATCCATTATTACATTACAAGTGAGGCTCTAAATTTTTTGAGAGAAAAGTGAAGTGGGAAATTGTGGTTAATTTTTGTAAAATTTGATCTCAAATCTAATTTTAAATTTTTTTTCACTATTAGTACTTTGGGAAATATTTAGTTTTAAAGAGAATAAAAATTAGTAAAAAAATTAGAAACTACACAGAATTTCATTAAACAAAATGATAGGAATTCAACGGTGGCTATTATATTGCATATAGTTGTATCCAAATTAGTTGTTCAGATTGACAGATATAAATATGCAAAATTGGCCAAAAAATTAAAAAACAAGAAAAAGAATTAAGCAGTACCTATTCCTTATAATAGATCAGGAGAAATCAGCAGGATCATTATCCAAGCTATCCTGTGTATACACATACACATTTTTTCTTTCTTTCCTTTTTTCCTTTCATCCCAGTTGTCCCTTCCCAAATTCTGGAATTTGGGTCAGGCCACTCCTTCTCCTCAGAAATTTAACTTCAGCACAGGAAGGCAGGTCAATTTTTGCTTTACCAAGTAGATTTTTACAAGTCTCAGTTTTATGTGGAATATGAAAATCAAATATGTATATATTTTTGGAAGAAAAATAGCCAAATTATATTCCAAGCATTTCAACAGGCTGTAATAATGTTCATACGAAGATGGCTGGCTTCAGTATTCATCATTTAGCTAGTTTTATCTGCTTAAAAATTCCCCTAAAGGGCCAGCGAAATAGCACAGCAGGCTAAGTGCCTGCCTGCACGAGCACAGAGACTGGGCTCCCATCTTTGCACCACATGCCCTGCTGGCCCTACCCCCAGCATGCTTACCAGGCCACCAAGGCTGAGCATGGTGGTGCACGCCTATAATCCTAGCGCTGTGCAGGCTGAGAACAGGAGGAGTAGAAATCCAAGCTGCGTAGTGAGACCCTGAACCAAACACACAAAATAAATAAGAAATAAATAAAATTCTCAAAAGCAGATTCAGCAGCATTTCATAATAAAAACACCTAACCTCAATTTTGTTGTGCCAGCAATCATATTCTGCTTGAAACTCATCAGTCAGAATTGACTGCTCTGATTCAAAAGAAAAAAAAATATGTCTAAGATAAAATCTATGATGGTTAAGCTCACATGTCAACCAAATTGGGCTGCAGCTGCTAAAGGGTTAGTGATGGACATTTCCAGGTGTGCCTGCATGCGTGACAATTTGGGGTACCGTATCTGGTCCTGGGTCCCTTTCCTCTCTAGCACTGTTCACCTACTCTGCCTTCTGACTGACACTTGCTCAGCATATCTACTCCACCTTTGCTTGTACTCTAATGGTTCCCTCATGGATCCAGCTTATCATGGAATGAATCTTCTGAAACTGAGCAAAAAAAAAAAAAAAAAAGAAAAAGAAAATACATGCTTTTTTTTTTAAGTTGTGTGCATCTTTAACTTGTGTTGTTGAATTATTGTACTTCAACAAAATACTGTCTACTACAGCATCTCTTCCTATCCAGAAGCCATGTCCCTTTTCTTTATGCCTTTCCCCTAGAAAATCATTCTCTTGTAAGTGTTTGTCTATCTCAGAGGAATGTCTCCCAACTTCCAGATTATATGGCAGGATTCAGTGGTGTAATATTTCTTCTTTCCAATTAGTGAATTCAGGAAAGGCTTCTCATATTTCTCAGGGTATTAAATTTTTTTTAAGTCATAACCAGTTTTATTGCAAAAGGACCTGCACCTTAATAGTTACTCAACAAGTCTTTAACATACAGAAACATGCATCATGAGAAGCAAGACCTATCACCCATCCCCTCTGCGTGTTAGCACCTCGTCACTCCTGAGCAGCAGCGCCCACATCACTGGGGTCTATGAACCATCACTTTTCACATTCATCCTGAGTGAAAGATGGAATTACTGAGGTACAAATGCAACATAGTATGAAAAGTATCTTACAAAAAAAGGGCACAAAGTATTTCACAGAATTTACTACACTATAGCATAAAAATTGCCTTCACTTCAGCGCTATCTTCCTCTCCGTATCCAGCAGGCCCACGGGATGGCTCTGGGTGTGATGCTGACTCTCAGTGTGAGTGGCACACGTTAGCATCTTCAAATAAGCCCACCAGGCATGGCTCACTAGCCTCCTGAAGGGCACCAGTGGCTGCAGTCTGAAATCGCAAGTGGGTTTTGAAACCCTGGGCAATCTCTCGCCAACTTCTGGAAAGGCAGTTTCTGAATGAAAAGCTCAGTTGATTTCTTTCTTTTTAAAAAATCTTTTATTCATTTTAATGAGAAAAAAGATGAAATAGCAATGAAACAGTTTCAAAATAGGCTAATATGACAGTAATAATAATTAATACATTGTATATTGTTGTCTGCATAAGAGTTATTGACAGGATAAGATGCAGACAAGATATCTTGTCTAACTAATATTAGTACAAACCTTTCTTCTCATTGAACTAAGAGAAAGTAGCTATATATTTATCCTAACTATCTTGTATATACAAATATATTTTTTCACTACAAAATGGTCCTTCATTTATATCTCTTTTTTGTTTGGTTTTGTCAGAGATAGGTGTTCCTCTGCAGTTAGAGAAGCTATATTTGAAGAAGTCTTTGAAGAAACTTTACATACTTAAAGCCAGTCTAAAGATTGTAGGTACTTGAATTCAGCAAAAGAACCCCGTATAGTCTACTAGTCCATAATAGCAGTGGGCTATGGTTTCAGGGTAAATCCTGAGGGCATTTGAGTGACCTTGTTAGATACAAAAGTTATATTTTTACTTGTACAGGTCTTGCTTTAATTTGGTCTTAGCCATCCAGCAGAAAAGTATAACCATGAGGTATAAAAGTAATGCCATATTAATATGCTGAGTTGTAAAACAACTTATAACAATTGCCAGCTCTACTGGGTCGATTTCTGCTAATGACAAAATCTATCCAAGCACCAGGCCTATAGCAGTGAGATTTCTTCACCCCGCCAGTAGAGGGCACACTTTTCATGGTAGCTTTAGTGGCCAGCTGTTTTGCAGGGACTGGGCTTTCCCACCAGAGGACTTAGTAGCAGTCTGCTTGGTTTGGACCATTTCCTTTAACCCAGCGCAGAAGTCTTAGGTCACTGTTCTGACCACCACTCTGGCCTTCAGGCAACAGCCACAGTTGACAAAAACAAAAATAATAACTAAGGCATTCTTTAAAATATACTCATACTTCATAAATAAAGCAAATTTCTGAAGTAAGAGAATAAGTTTGACACTGAGTATTTATATGATATTAAACAAATCCATCAATATTAAGCTCTCCTTGGCTCTGTTGCATGTAGGACTATTACTCCTACTCCAAAGGAATATAAGCTTTAATTTTGTATGTCTTGCATTTAACAGAATCCTGCATATTGTGTTAAGAACTGTATTCTGAACACAATTCTATCTTATTGAACGTTGCTGCAAACTTAAATTTATTCAGTGTTGCAAAATGTTATCCCTGATTTTAAGAGATAAAACCAAGCCAGTGTAAGAAGAACTATCTTTTATCATCACATCTCTGATACTCTCAGCAATGTTAATCTTGATGCATTAAAAGTTTTAGGATTTTTTTTTAAATCAGCCTTTCAGAGGATGTCGGTCATGGAAGGATTATTGTTTAGTGATACCATCTTTAGACACTTCACATTTTTAAAAGTTTTTGTTAAAATTGCTTTGTTGCTTTTCAAAATACAAGCTCAATCAGGCACTAATACTGTTCTTGTCCAATTTTTTATTATGTAATAATTCTGTCAAAATAAATATATTTTTATAGATAGATTTATTTATGTCTATGCATTAACAAGTTTTCCCATCACTGGGACAAAACACTCAACACTGACAATTCAAAGAACAGGTTTATTTTGCTGAATAATGTCCTTGTATATTCAGTCCACGGCTGTAGAACTACTGTAGTGGAGAGCATCATGTGAAGAAAGCCATCACCTGGTCACAGCCCAGATGCAGAGAGAGAAGGGCGAAGCAGGGCCAAGAACATATCATTCGGAGCCATGCCTCTAGTACGTCCCCACCAGCAAGGCTCTGGCTCTCTTTTCTCTTTTATGTATTTAGTACAGGGTGTACAGTGTCTCAGCACACAGATCAGACTCAGTGGTCCTCCTGTTTACAGCCTCTCAAGCGCTGGGGTTACAGGTGCACCCCCACACCCAGTCTCAATCACCATCTCAATGCATCCCGGGGGCGGGGCTGGCTCGGGACCCTGGGGATCAAACCCTGGTGCTGAGCCTGCCTATCTAAGCAGGAGCTTTAGTCTGCTAACCTGTTTGGCCAGCCAAGGCCAGCTCTGGCTCTTAACGGCACCTTCAGCCTTGAACGCCTCAATGATTAAGGGTAAGTATAGTGCTCCACAATCCAGTCACTTTCTATAAAGTCTCTCTGTGTACAGGAGAATTTTGGAAGACATTTTATTTTTTATGTATTTAGTACAGGGTCTACAGGGTCTCACTATGTAGGTTAGACTTGTAGTGATCCTCCTGTTTTCATCCTCCCAAATGCTGGGATTACAGGCGCGAGCTACCACCTCTAGCCTCAACCGCCAACTCAATGCTTATTCCATAAGGGCGGGGCCAGCACGGCTTGTGGTGCTGGGCAATCGAATCCCAGTCCCTGAGCTCTGCCTAAGCAGGCGTTTTAGTCTGCGGAGCTATCTGGCTGGCCTTTGGAAGTCGTTTTAGATCTAAACTGTTACGGTGGGCTCCCAACAGTCCCCATACTAACGCACTATAAATGATTTAATTTTCTTAGGGGCCTTCTGAAATTTATTCAATAACTATAGCATGTGCTGATTAATAGTGTTGCTGGTAAGAATTAAACTAGAATATGTTATAGGTTCGGATTAAACATTTCTACTTCATCCAATAGACAGTCTCACCTAAGAAAGTGTTTTAGTAATTGGAAAATAATTTCACTTAATGAGAACTGCATTCTATAGTAATACTACTGTTTCTATTATCAGAAGAAACTCAATGGAACAACCCAGCGCATTATTTACCATGCACTTTCTCAAGTACCTAATTCTAGCCAAAGAAATTGCTAATAACTTCTTTGTATATTTCTGACACAGTCGTGCTTGACTAGCTCACTAAAAATAGTGACTTTTCCGTTCTAATAAGAAATATGTGTTGTCTCATATTTTTTTAAAATGTATTTCTCCTCTCACTTTTCTTTCCTAACATTGAAAATAAATATTACTCTTAGTAGATAAAAATAAACAAGTGTAGAACAATAGTGAAAATGAAAACTCACATTTGGTTTCAGTTTGATTTGCAATGATTAGAACTGTGAATATCTAGAACACACAGTGCAGACGAAATGATCTGCAGACTCCACTGAGCTGAGCTGATTCCTGCCGCCCAAGTGCTGTGGTACTGTGTGCCCCAGGGGCGGCCAGATGCTGATTTTTTCAGTGGAATCTTCCATTTTAAATGATGACTATGAACTCAAATTTGAACAGTCCTCTTTGGAACAATACTGTACATTGTACAGAAGGTGTCTGCGGACCCTGTCTACATTTAGGGCTTTAAGGAAATAATGGTCCATCAGTGTCAACATCCAAGATGGAGATGTCACCGTGAAATCAGTCATACTCTGTTTTCTCAGAGATGTTAACATCTTTACTAAGAGCAAAGTTATCTTTTCAGTTTATAAAAGATATTTTTGCACATGGTTTAAAGGAGAAAGTGATGGTAAAGATTTATAACTTGTAAAAAGGACTCAGTTTCCTCCTCAATTTTACTACCATTTCTTGTTTACACAGAAATCTATTTTTGATTAATTTATTGAATCTTCCCAGATTTGACTCTTGAATCAGGCATCTATGTGGTAAGGATGTTAATGCTATTACTAGATAGTTCAGTTTTAGGTTTTTTGTTTTTTTTAAAGGAATTTTTTGATAGCTCCATTTTTAGGCATTATCTTTGGAAGTCCCATAGAGTCTCCTCTGCGACACATTTTCATAAATGTATGCTTGTGTTTACGTGCCTTTCTTCTTAGTCTTTTATCACATTTAAAATATTAGAACTATATTTAAAATACTAAGAATATATAAATCCTATTAATATATGCCATTCAATATTTTGTAATTATTTTCCTTTTCTGTAAAACTTTTCTGGAAATTATTAATATTTTTAGACTTTTAAATTTTATTTCTGTATACTAGTACATGTGTGTACTACATGTTTACATTCCTTATGAGAAGTTGAAAAAATATAGATACAGATAGAGGTAAAGATCTATCTATCATCTATTTATTGTTTATCTGTATCATTTAAATTTATTTTTCCTTTTCCTTTTTGCATTTTTTTAGTTCATTTTTCAAGCCATGACCATTTAATTCAGATCACAGAACTTGAGATACACACCTAACATATAGCCTTTTTAACAAGTTACTGCATGAAACATCTATCAGCCTAGTAAGACTGCATTGAAGCCGGGCGTGGTGGCGCAGGCCTGTAATCCCAGCACTTGGGAGGCTGAGGCAGGAGGATTGTTGTGAGTTCGAGACCAGCCTGAGCTACAAAGTGAGCTTAAGGCCAGCCTGAGCTGCATAGTGAGACCCTGCCTCAAAAAGACAAAAAAAAAAAAAAAAAGACTGCATTGATGCATCCATCATTTTCAGGATTGTTGGTTGCCTGGGCATATTTTACCCCAAACAACCTTGCCTCCTTGTGTCATGAGGCTCAACTCGCTCACATTCACCTCAATCACTGTTCTTGCGGTAATAACACCCAATGTTGTATACAGTGGCAATGAAGGATTCTTTTTCACACCAAATACCATCATGCCTGGATCTTTCTTCCTTCTTTCCTTTCTTTCTTCCTGAACCCCTTCCTTCCATCCTCTCTGTCTGTCTCTCTCTATCTGTCTGTCTCTCTTTCTCTCTCTCTTTCTGTTTCTTTCTTTCTTATTTTAGAGACTTTTCTCATATGTTCACTACTATTTGTTATCTGGTTGTATTTATGAAATGTGGTCTAAATTATGTTCAAAGTTGTGAGAACACAGATAGAATTCTTCAACTATGACAAATGAGATATGGCAGAACTATTTAGTTGTAGATTGTAGAAAACCTTATCTGTCAGCACATTTAACGTTTACTTGTTTTTTTTTTTTTTTTATACTCTATTGTAAAGTTTGTCTGGAGTTTCAGCTAAAGTAGATGAGATGAATTATGGTTCATACACATAATGTATTATTCCTGTTTCCAGAAAATTTCCTCTAATCTCAATGATACCTGGCAGTGCCTTCCAAGTAACTTAGCCTCCTCAACAAAACAATTCAAAGCAAAGAAAAACAAAACAAAATAATGCAGCATCTTGCAGTTGAGCATGAAGAAGGATGGGAAGTCTTGGGACAAATGGTGGTGTGGAGAATAGGATTTATAAATCTTTCTTTTTAGAAGATGAATAACCGAGTTTCCTTACCTCAGCCCCACTCATATTATCTTACAGAGGTTCCTAAAGCCCACAACAACCAAATTTAAGGAAAATTTTCTATTTTGCTGTAACATTTATGGCTTGTTAAAGTAACTTCCAATTTCGAAGTTCATTGTTTGCGCATCCATTCGTTGTGGTAGGTGAAATCTAGTGCAGAGCCTCCATGCTGAGCTCCAACTCTTGTCCACTTTATCTTTTTAAATTTTAATACAGGCTCTTGCCAAGTCACCAGATGATACCTTGTGATCCTTCTACTTCATCTTCCCAGAATGCTGGAATTGAATGAGTTACCAAGCCTAACTATTTCCAAATGTTTGATATTTTGTTTCTTCCACTATTCCTCATATTCTTATGAGTTCTAACTTAATAAAGATGGATATATTCTCTCTCCATTTTTAGGAGAGCCTGCTGATCAGTTCTCTTGATTGTGTTAAATTACCATGGTTTTGTGGCAGATTGTGTCCCTTAATTATTTTAAATTGATTTGAGCCTTTAATCTTTCAGGCTTACGGAACAGATGATGACGGTAATGGTGATGATAGTGATGACAGATAATTGAGTATTTCTGCTGAGTAAGACCCTGCCTGATTCCTTACAGAGAAAAATGCCTGAAGCATAGATTAACATGGTATAAGGTAGATTTCAATGTCTATACTATAGTTTTTCTTTCTTTTTTTTTTTAATGGGATCTCACTCTGTAGTTCAGATTGGTCTTGAGCTCATTATGTAGTATAGGCTGGCCTCAAACTCATAGCAACCCTACTGCCTCAACTTCCCCAGGGCTGGGATTACAGGAGTGAGCCACCACACCCCGATAGCACTCTTCATATTTCATCTTTAATGGAAACATAGATTAGAGAATAACTTGAACTGCAATGTAAAAGATTTTCTTAAAGCATTTTACCTCATCATTTAATCTCCGCAATGGCTACAAAGAAATATGATGCTCTTCAGTGCATGTTCTCTGCCGACACCTAGTTTTCATGAGCACATTCACAATATTTTTCCTGCAGTTTTGATGTCTCTGGTAGAACAAGAATTACCTGTATAAAAGACAATTTTATTCTACTTTTAGTTTTTTCAGTGTCTCATCATTTTTAAGTGTTTTATCCTTTATCAAATTAGAGTTTATTGCATATTATCCATTTTTTGATAATCTCATAATTATGAATTATTTTTGAATTTCAACAATTAAACATATTTGCTCCTAATTCACCGTGGATTTTATCCTATATAAATTTCAAATATTGGCAACTATTTCCTTACATGAAATGAAAGAAGAATTTTCAAATTGTTTAATATTTCACCTGAGTTTGGTCTGCTGTATAATAATCATTTGGAAAGAATTCAGGACTAGCAAGATAGCTCAGCAGGCTACAGCATATGCTTAGGCACGCTAAGATAAGTGCAGGGATCACAGCTCAAAACCCGGCACTGCATGGGTGGGCTGAGTGGTCACGGTGTCCAGGGTTAGCGCCGTATACCTGTAATCACAGAGCTGGGAAGGCCGAAAACAGGGTGATCATTGTGAGTCCAAACTGCATAGTGAGACCCTGAAAAAACCAAATATATATATTTTTAAATTAGCTGTTTTCTTTACAAGGAGAGTTTGAACCAGTGGAACTTATTTTATAAATTGGGTAGAAATCACTAAGATGAGGTCTGGTTAAAAGAAAAAAACAAATATATATATATTCTTCCACATATCTGTACATTATATACAGATGGTGTGGAGATTTGGAGAAATTATAAAATTATCCCCAGTTGCTATTAGCTGATCATTTTAATAGTTTAGGTGTGTGTATTTTCCTGATTTCAGCAGATATAGGCAATAATTTCACTGATACTTGCCTCCAACTCCTACTCTTTTCTTTTTACAGTCAGTCCTTGGGCTTGTCAAACAGCTCAGAGGATTAAAGTGCCTGCATAGGCAGATGCAGGAACCCAGAGTTCGATCCCCAGGCCTGCTGTAAACAGGAGGATCACTACAAGTCCAATCTGCGTAGTGAAGCCCATTATACCCTGTAGACCCTGTCCTAAAATACAAAATAAATAAATAAATAATAAAACGTAAGTCAGTCCTCTACCTGGTCCTACATATTCATAAATGATGGAATCAGAAGTATGAGGAAGAGCCTTTGACTGACTCTGCGGTAGCTCGTATTGGAGCCAGCTACAACAGAGCAATTGCTACGTGCTGCTTTTCTGTGGTCTGACTTTCTGCCCTAGAACCAGGGATTTGGTTATGACTTCCATTCGTCAGTCCTTTATTTGTACCTCCTGGCTAGAAATTATTTCCACTAGAACCTTTGCTTTAAAAAAAGAACAGTTTCAATAATCAGCCATGGTGGCGCACGTCTGTAATCACAGTACTCAGGAGGACGAGGTGGAAGGACTGTTGTGATTTCGAGACCCTTCCTGGACTACAAAGTGAGCTGGAAGCCAGCCTGAACTGCATAGTGAGACACTGTCTAAAAAAAGATCAAAAACTATGTGCATCTTGTAATGATTGTATCAGATTGATCATACAGTATCTCTTATAATACTTCTCATTATATATGGCGAATATTTCCAAAATTGAGAATAGCAGGGTCGGTGAGATAATTCAGTCAACTAAGTGCACTGGCAAGCACAAGGACTGAGATTTGATTCTCGGTCCCACACGCCTCACCGGCCCCGCGTTTAAGCACGCTGAGTCAGCAACCAAATCCAGGCATGGAGGCACATGCCTGGAATTCCAGCACTAGGGAGGCTGAAAATAGAATAATCACTATGAGTCTGAGCTGCGTGGGGAAACCCTATATCAAACACATAAAAAAATCAAAATTCAAAATAGCTCCATGAAATGTACACCACATCATTGTTTTCTATAGCTATCATGCTGTTTGTGCTGTTCAGTTATACTCTAGAAGGTGTCGTTCTCATCTGCCTGCAACTTGGTACCTATTCTTCTCCTTTTGGGCTTCTCCGCAGATCCACTGTGCCAGAGTTTGGCAACCAACTTTCTCTTGTCAAGAGATCATTAGTCTTGTTTTTTATTGTTGTTGTTGTTGTTGATTTTTTTTGTATTTTAGGGAAGCATCTACAGGGTATTCAGGGTCTCACTACTAGATGGGACTCAGTGATCTGCCTGTATATGGCCTCCCAAGAGCTGGGATTAGATGCACACACCACCATGTGTCCCTAGGTCAGAGCCGGCATGGCAGGGCTGGGGGAGATCATTTGTTTTAAACGCGTGGACTCTTCTGTGACTTGATTTTCTGAGACTAGCTTGTTTCACTTCACATAATGATTTCCATTTCTACTTATAATGTTGTAAGGGGCAGGATTTCATTTTTCTATGGTTGTATGGTACACCATTGTTACACACAGCACACTTTGTTTAGCTATGCACTTGCTGGTGGATGCTGAGGTTTCTATTTCTTGGCTTGGAAGAGTACTCCCACATACATGGGAGCGGAGAAGCCTCTTCAGCACACTGATTTCATTTCTCTTGGTTTTGTACCCTGTAAAAATCCAAGTCACATGAAAGCTTCATGGTTCTGGGCTTCAAAGCTTCCATACTGCTTTGCATAATGACTCTCCTAGTACACATCCCTGCCACTCATGTCTTAAGACATTGCACATGATGCTCTTTTTGTCAACAACACTTTTGCCTCTCTGCTCTACTGTTGCCTTCTTACAAAGATCTTCCCAGGTTACAGCGTTCTAGACAGCAAACTCCTCTTACTCTGATGCTCTCTCTCTTCCTCGTCCTCCTTTATTCTTCCATGCAGCACGTATCATAGTCTGACACATGATATATTTTCAGTTTTGTTAATTTTTTTTCATCCAGAAGAATGTGGGCTTGGCTCTTTGCTGTACCCTTCTTTATTTCTAGCACCTGCAATTGTGCCTGATATATGGTAGGTCTTTGTTAAATGCTGACTGCAGTGCCTTTTCTAAGCTATTTGTTATTGTTCTTGTGCTGATCACTATGATCACACTTTCACTGGAGTTGACATTGACACCTGATTTATTTTTTAATGTGTTACATTGCCAGATGTGTGAGTAACAAGAATATGCCAAACTCTAGTGTTGACACTTAAACATTAGATGGTAAAAGAAATGTATTATGTTGCATAGAAACTAGATTAAGTCTAGATAATTGAATATTTTCAGAGAAATGGAGAATAAATACCTGGTAGTAAAATCAAATGTGTACAGAAATATCTCTGCCCACATAGATAAGGACAATGTTGATATAAATCAATAATTGCAGTGTTTTGAGTTTTATGAGGATTTATGTAAACTTTTTTTCTTACTTACTTCACCTTAGCAGCTGGAATAATCCATCTTTGTAACTGAGGCTTGTTAAAAATAGTTTAGCATATTCTGAAGTCTTGTTTAAAATGAAAAATAATGTTGGAGTAAAATAAGAGGCAGTAATAATTTTCTTGAATGTCTTTCCCCAAGGAATGTTCTGCTTGTTAGTATTAGACTGAGTTGATATGAAATCTTATTAAGAGAAAATGAAAGGTCTGTAAATGATTCTGTTTGTTTTAAACAAGAGTAAGACTGCATGATTTTTATTCCCCAAGGGGAAAATATGCAGTGACTTGGTTCTCCTCTTTCCATGGTAGAAGCCAGAAGTAATTTCCTCATAAGCAGTTCCATGCTTCTCCTCCAAGCCCTTTATTAAATATTTTAACAGCAAACTTCTCACAAAAAGAAAAACTGCATGAATATAAAACAAAAATGAATATTTAGATTGAAAAGTAAATCAACATGTTGTACATAATTAGTATTTTTAACATGTAATGAGATTTTCTTGATAGTCTAATAAACAGTTATAAGAGTTTTGTGGGAAAATATGTTTTTTCTGTTGTTAGGGTGTTGTTTCTGAGATATATTGATTAGGCCAATTATGTAATTTATTATAATACATGCAATTTTACATGTCTTGTTCTACTTCATGCACCATAGATGGAAGTTTATAGAAATTTACTCATAGCTTTCTGACAATATTTTTGCTTCATGTATTTGTGTGATAGTTGGAAAATAAAGACATTTGGAATTTTGTACTTATCTCCATGGTACTTTTCTGATCTATCCATTCAGTGAGTAGTGAATTACTGGAAGAGATGCTCACACAGACGTGCCCATGTGCGCATACACACACACACACACACACACACACACACACACACACACACAGAAAATACAACACCATTCACGCAATTATTGAAAACCTTTAGTGAGTGTCCTTGATAATATTCCTATAGGAAACATGTTCTTAGCCACTGGATCCGTTCTGAGAGTACTATGCTTAAGATCACTAAAATCTTATTTGTAGACATCAAATCTGTTTTCTTCAAGTTATCTGAGCACTCTAACCAAGCTTTAGCAAATATTTATGAAGCAATATACATCCCTACACTCCGCTACTTTTCTATTCCCTCAAGACACATCAAGTGAATGCACTCGAAAAAGTGTCTTTGACTAAACGATATTGTGTGCAGCGTCTTAGGCATGACGGGTGGGAATGTATATTAGCAGTCATGATGGGAAACGCTGAGAAGGCTCTTCAAGGTAAACTCAGCTTCCAGGTTCTGTGATTATGCAGCAGAGTGTCTGCCCATTGTCAGCGTGGGAGGAACCCCCACCTGAAAGTCAGGAGGAAATGTATCCTCGGTTAGTTCTAGTTATTTATTTTTTTCTCATTAACTTTATTGAAAATCAATAATTATATAGCATATTAAAAATTGTAGACAGATATTGAAATGTGAAGAGATAAACGATGCAGACAGACTGAATTTTAGAGAAATGCTTCTGAGATGAATACGTAGCATGAGTGTCCGATCTTGTCTCTATTAGTTCTTTCTCAGAGACCTTGCCCTATTTCCTTAGGTATACGGTGGTGTAAATGTACTGGAGAGGTGGTACATAGACATACATGGAGCATATCATCAATCATCTGCTCAGAGAGCTTCCTTCTATACTAGTCTGAAGCTAATCTGAAAAATACCACCACTATCATCACCATCAAAGGAATGCTGTGCTATGGGCCAAGCCTCATTATTTAATGGAAAAGACAAACCCAGTTTATGAAATCAGCTAACATGGCATGATTATTTTATATGTCAATCTGATGTTTCTTACTACTGAGGTTTAACAACTAAGTTATGTTCATTTCCTCATATTCTTCTTGGTTTTTCATTTTCTTTTTTCCTTTGAGTTCTTTTGTCAATATAATCCTGAAAACATCTATGCAGTCATGAAATGTATTAATTATTATAAATGTCCTACTAACCTGTTTTGAAATTATCTCATTGCTATTGCTTTCTCAATAAAATTAATTAAATAAAAAATAAAATAATAAGATAATTGAACTTTCAAAGGTAACAAAAGGTAGAGTGCATGAGTGCATTGTTAACATCCTCCAATTTATTTTGTGTTTGCAATTAGTAAATTAAAGCTTATTCCCTCTCTGTACTGTTATTTCAGGTTTTAAAACAGCAACCATGTTTCTTAACTTCACTGTACTTCTTTTCATCATTTGACATCTCATTATAGGTGTATGAACTGAATGTAGCATTGTGACTTTAAATCCCAGTCATTTCTTTGTGACTTCTAACTACCAGAAATGGTTGGCTGAGTATTATACTCATTAATTGTCTAACTTTTCTTCCTGTACTATTTTCCAACTTCTATTCATTCTTAAACAAACTGCTGATACAGCAGTCTTTATCTCCAAGCTATGTATAGAAAATCTAACCCAAAACCTTACTTGAAACATTTTTAAGTGTATATATGAATTGTAGAAGCTCAACACATTCAATAATCACATCAGAATAACTAAGTTCAAAGCCAAGAAAGTCCAAAATCTAACACAATTACAAAACATATAGAACCTAATATTTTGCTCCTAGAATCTTTCTAACATTTTTACAGTATAAGATGTAATAATAGTAGTTCTAGGAAAGTGGCACATTGGTGAACAGCAGCAAAATTCTGAATCTAGACACTAGAATTTAAAAAAACAAAGAAGGATGGAGTTGAATGACTGGATCCCCCAGAAAGACCTAAAGTGAGAATTGGATCCCATAGGGAGAGTGAAGAGACAGACCTTGTTATGGCCAAGGTTAGCAAGGGAACAAATTTAATGGAGGAAACACAATTGGTAGTATTGTTTTATAATATTGGCTCAAAAGTCAAATGCAAAAAGAGCACAAGAAATCTGTTCATACACTACACACTCAAGGAACCCAGCTGATGGCCTGGATCCCATGGAAATGTTCTGCAAAATTCATCTCAAGACCCAGAAACCATGGAAATGTCCTGTACCAGTACAACCAGAGGCCTAGAATCGACAACAATGTATTAGGGAAGTCTGTATGAAGGATCTGAACTGGAAAGGCCCAAAGGTCAGTGGTGCAAGTTAAAAATCAAAGTTTGCACCAGTGGGAAAAAGGGTCTCTGTCAGTAGGCTGAGGAATCTTCCCTGGAGCCAGGAAGTGATACTCAAAGTAGGGACTAGCGCACCCCTGAGATCATGCTTAGTGACAGCACTGACCCAAGCTCATCAGACAATGAAAACAGCCAAGTTCATGTCAGGCGAACCAGAGGTCACAAGTTTCTCTGGGAGAATCAACAGCACAGCATCTTCCCTTCCAATTCTCCTTTTATGTTATTGGCAACAACCCTCAGGTGTGACTTCAACACCTAGAACAAGCTGATGCAGGTCAGCAGGGTGTTACAAGCTGGCCATCAATCTCATCCAGAAAAAGGAGTTAGAAAATTGTACTTTCTTCCTGACTCTGGATCATGGCATAAGAGATGAGGCTCAAATCTATAAAGACACCAAAAAGGTTTCAGAAGCCTCTAGGGTAAAACTCACCATTAAAATGGAGCAGTGGATGCTATGAGCTACAGCAGCTGGTGAGTAACTGTAGTCCATGCAGCCCCAAGAGAGGGTGGTAGAACAGCTGCTGCTTTAGGGAGAGACAAACTGAACTTGAGACGAGGAGCACCTGTGAGCTGGCTTCACTGCAGGGTTTCTAGTGACGGAGTGAGGCACAACTGCAGGAGACAACCAGGATCAGAGTCAAGGTGAGACCAGCAAGGCATACCCAGAGTACTGAACTGAGGCCCCGCCCACCAAGCAGAGCCCAGGATCAGCCTAGGCTTCTGACAGATGGTAGCGCCTACCTATTCCTATTGCAGGCCTTCTGGGATCTTCTAACGAGGGTTTTGTTATTTGTCTACCAGTGTCAGCAGAGGTATAACCTGATTCAGACACTACTACAAAACTGTAGACCCACAAGATAGCCATAGGTTTGAAATGTGAGAGAAATCTTTTCTCTCTTTTTCTTTTTTTTTTGATTGTTTTTATTTTTCTCTGTGAACATTATTTTCACTTATTTAAAAATTTGTTTTGTTTAGTTTAGTTATTTTATTTTCTGTTATTTTCCTCCTGTCTTCTTCATAAATTCTCCCAAGACTTTTCTTATTACTTTTTCATTTAGCCTTGCTTCTAATCTCCTTATCTTTTTTTTATCTTTCTATTCTTTCTTCTTATCTCCTTTAAATTTTCTTCCTTGAGTAAAAGAATTTCTCTCTTTATGGCAATATAATTATGGAGGGCATATAATTTTCTAGTTTTTAAAAACTGTTATATAAGTATAAACCTTATAATTATTAAAATGCTAAATTAACAGTTACCACAGTTAGTCATTTTGTAGACTGTGCTTAGTGCTGTGATTATTCCTCACTGTAGTATGTTAGCCAATGTGGCATATTTCTTATGATCAGTTGTTCTTCCTTGCATGCTAATGCCAAGATTTTCTAGGGATTACAGATAGACCATACTACAATACCAAAGCACAAAGCACTAAGCCAAATAGACAGCAGCCTCATATGCCTAATAATTTGAAAAGGCAATGCCTGAGACAGACTCAAAGGCCAAAAATACGTAGAAAACATCTTTCTGTAGTGGTAATTTCCTAAAGTGGCCTCAATACTAGTACTGAAGCTATGTATCATAAGTAATCAATACAGAAAATAAATTTTAAAAAATACAAAATGAGAAGATATGGAAGCAAAGTGTACCCCCAAAAACCAACTTGTCCAAGGCAAAGGCTGGGGTCTTCAGGTAGAAGAAATCAAAAGCCACCCAACTGAACTTTCTTAAATGGTATCAGTGAAATGAACAAGGCAGATAAAGGAGTCCCAAGGAAAAAACATCAGAAATGATTTCTAGCTAAACATAACTAAAGAACTGATGATAATAAACAGGGATATAGTTAGTCAGTTTAGATACAGATTAAAAACACAGAGGAAACAGAAAAGTAATGGAAATATAAATGCCCAATATACAACTGGCAAGTGCAAGGGTCTGAGTTCAATCCCCAGTTCCACAAAAAAAAAAGAAAAAAAAAAAAAAAGATTAATGATATCACAACCAGCATTTCCAATATAATAATTGGCAAAGCAAATGCTAGGTACACAAGAGATACAGACATATTTGTTAGGGTTTTCTACAGGAAAAGAATTACCAGAGACACTACATTGCTCCACCCAGGGTTACGCCTATGACAAGCTGCCGTCAAGAATCAGAGTTGGATTTTCACCATTAGTTTACTGCCGTGTATACAAATCACTTCAGAAAATACTGTAGAATCTCACCCAGAAATATGCCTTACTCATCTGCAGGGCTTTTCTCTTCCAAGTCCTATTGACATATTGTGAGATATGGTCATGGATGGGATGAGAAACAGTGAGGGAAACTGAAGAGGATCTTGTTTAAAATGATCTGACTCGAAAACAAACATGGACACATGCTTTTGGCAGATGGAGCTACGGACACCCAGGCCCAGGACGGCCGGCTCGGCACGCAGGTGCACACACGCCTTCAGGAGACCGGCAACATGGAAATGTCTGAAGCAGCAGCAAAAAGCCAGCAGCTGGGCTCTGGAGAATGCCACTACCCGGAGACAAGTTCCAGCTTCCACATCCAAGATGAACGCCGCGCCTAGCACAATTCCATGGCAAACTTGGCTGGAGTACACAGCATGTTTTTGGGATGTGACATGGACAACACTGTCACAGAACTGCACACTCCAGAGGTATTTTACTACTTTTATTCTCCCTTCTTTTTCTGACTGGCTATGCTTTTCCTGTCTAGTCAAATGTTGTCTTGTTTCATTGTGTTTGTCATCATTTCTGGTATTATTTCTATCCGTTTTCTGGTTGCCTTCTTATTCTTCTTTTCTTTTCCATTGTCCTTCTCTTTCTTCCTACTTCATTTTCACTGGTTAGGTGTCTTACTTTTCTATTTTGTTTTCTTTCAGTGATCTTTCTCTCTTTCTTTGACTACTTCTCAAGTTTAATCCTTCATGTGAGTAAACATTGTGTCTTCCCTTTTTGATTATTCCTTCACATTCTGTTTCATTCCTTTCCTCCTGTGTCCTCCAGTTTCCCAAAACTCTGGTGATTGCGTTTGACTTTCAACCTCGAATCAGCCATACTTGGCCTCATTCATCACTTTATCCTGTTCTCTGCCCATCTTAAGCACCTCTCCTACCAGAACAATTAAATCATTCCACTAAGGGGAAAACGTACTGCGTAGTACAATGAACATGCTATATGTTTGATTTTGCTACATAATTTAAGAGTTTGCTCCTGTGGTTGAAGGTAGCAGGTTAATGGTTACCATAATTTGTCAGTACTTAATGTGTACTTTAAAATATTGTTCTTATGACTATACTACTTGCTCTAGGATGTCAGACATGTTATAATCAGTGTTTCTGCCCTTGTATGTTAGCACTGTGATTATATTGGGTCATAACCATCACCACAGCCTAGAGCCATCTACATCTAGAGGAAATCCCTGAAGAACAGACTTATCCTAGGGAAATCTCAGTACTCGTGATAAAGTTATCTAGCACAATAAATCAGCAAGTGCCGACATAGAAAACAAAGTGACAAGGTACAGAGGTAAAATGTGACCCAAGACCCCCATCCCATCCAGACAAATCAATTTTAGTGTCACCATCAAGGAGGCTTTTTCCTAGTGTTTTCCTTTGCTCTACTTTAGGATAGTTGGTGCCATTGGAAATGCTTGATCTGTGAAAGTTGGAAGAATTCTCCAAAGCACCTTGCACCCAGAGCTTTCTCTCTCTCTCTCTCTCTCTCTCTCTCTCTCTCTCTCTCTCTCTCTCTCTTTCTTATGATGTATTTAGTACAGGGTCTACAGGATCTCACTACACGTATCTGGCCTGTAGTGATCCTGTTTTCAGCCTCCCAAGTTCTGGGACTACAGGTGCATACCACCACGCCTAGTCTCATTCACTGCTTCAGGGTGTCCTGGGGGTGGGAACAGCATGGCATGCCAGGGATCTTGATCCTTATGCCTTCCTATGCAGGTGCTTTAGTCTGCTGAGCTCTCTGGCCAGCCCTCCCAGAGCTTTCTTGAAGGGAAGCTCTTCTTAGACTGTTTAGACTTGACATGAGATAGGGGTAGGCAAAAGTGAACATCACACACTGGAAGTTTTTGAGATAATAACAACAGAAGTGAAAAAACAAGTAGAAATGGCTACAAAGAAAATAATCTCTCAGGGCTAGCCAAGTGGCTCAGCAGATTAAAGAACCTGCAAGCAGGCACAGGGGCCAAGGGTTTGATCTCTCTGCCTGCTGTGCCAGCCCTGCCAATAGGACATGCTGAAACAGTGATTGAGACTGGGTATGATGGCACACACCTCTAATCCCGGCTTTTGGATCACTACAAGTTTGATACAGTAGTGAGACCCTGAACACCCTGTAGACTCTTCCCAAAAACACACAAAAAAAAAAGAGAAGAAAAAGGAAAATAATCTCTCAAACACAAAAGTAATTATATTTGAAATAAAAGATATTAGAGAAGAAATAAAAGATATTAGAAATAAACACAATAAGAATAGGAAAGGAAGAAGTGAAATTATCACTATGGGCCGATGTCATTGTACTCTATACAGAAGACTTCAGAACTCCATCCAGAAACTTCTATATTAAGTAACCTTAGCATAGATAAGGATAAAAATTCCATGGCATAGCTAGATAAAAATTCAACACTCAGAAATCAGTAGCGTTCCTATATACAAACAACAAACCACCCATAGAGAAATTAAGGAAACCACACACTTCACAATAATATCCTCCCAAAGAAAACAATCTGACAAAGGAAGTAAAAGATCTATATATTGAAAATTACAGTACTCTGTAAAAGGGGAACATATTTTATATCTATATTTGTTATAGTTGTAGCTGCCATGAAAGTAGTGAGTGACAAACTAAATTTCAGAGGAAAGCTATCCTTTTGTAAGGAGGCCGAGCAATATCAGCACTCACATTTGAAGAAGGCCTGGTTCGAATATAGATCAGGATGCAAATGTTGAACACTTAGACTTGTTTCATGCAAACAAGAAAAATTATGGGACTTTTGACAGCTTCATGAACTGGCAGGATGGATTTCCTCTGGAAGAAAGTCAAATGCAAGGACAAACAACTCAGTCAATAATTCTGTACTATTTAATTTTGCTAAGGAAACAGAAGAGCTATTAAAAAAAATCACAAAGTGCATTAGTAAGATGATTACATTCTCTGAAACCTACATAGAGTTAAAACTAATCTTGTCCTAATAATATGTAAAATCCTTGCCAAGGGATGCTTCCAAGAGATGCTACCTTGGGGAATGAGGGTTTTTGTAAATTACAGGTGATTTCAGTCCATTTATAGTTCAACCTAGTTCTACTGCAACATATGGTGGGAAGATTCTGAATGATGACTTCAGCCCAGCAGCTAGACAGAAAAAGGTTCACACTATCTTGGAATCAAACAAAGCATCTGCATTTGCTGTCCAGTATTGATATACAAAATTCCCAGAATGCAAAAATTAATAGAAAAATGAAGAAGCAGGTTAATGTAATAATAATCAAAAGGAGCAGCCAATTGAAATACTCCCAGATAATTTTCTTGAATTAAAAGGCATAGACATTGGAGTCATTATTAAAAATATGAAATAGTGTTGGATAGAAATTTTAAATCTTAAAAATTCAATAACAAAATTTCAGTAAATTGTTTCAGTTTTCTTGCATTGCTCAAGCTGCAATGATTTATACCATAATCTAATGATAATTATGTAAAACTGGGAGTTAAATCCAGAATGAAATATCAGGTAAAACTAAACTTAGAAAGAGTTGACTATGTCAGATACATTGTAAGGAAGAGGGATCTTGAGCAATGAAGTGAGAGTGTAAAGAAAATAGTAAACAGTTTTCAGTACAAACTGAATAACAGTTTGTACATACTAGAAAAATTAAATGTACTCCTATTTTGTGCTCCAGCTAGTGCACCCTTTGTATTATATGCTCAAGAAAAACATGTAAGAATTAGTGATGATCTCTCTAAGTTAAAAAAAGATTAAATATGTATATATATGTATATGCATAATCAAAAATTTGTGATTTACTCATACAACAAGATATTTTACAAAAATATGAAGCCAAAGTAGCTGATCATACAAATTACAGAATTATTTTAATTAATTAATTAATTTGGTACACAGTCTCATTACATAACCTGGACTTGTAGAAGTGATCCTCCTGTCTCAGCTTCTCCAGCACTGGGATTATAGACATGCCTCATCGTGTCCCATTTTGTTGACCAGCACAGCATGCCTAGAGCTCTGGGGCCAGCATGGCATGTAGTACTGGGGATCAAACCTAGATCCTTACACTTGCCAGGCAGGTGCTTGAACTGTCTTGCCAGCTGAACTGTCTTGCCAGCTCTAAAACTATTGAATAAAAGAAACCAAACACCAAATTTTACTTAGTATATAATTATCCATATCTGAAATTCATATATGTTGATAGAATTTAGAATGGTGATTACTTCTTGGTGAATATAGTTGGTTATTCTGAACAGAGGTACAAGGAAACTATTGAAAAGAAGGCATATATCTTGATCTGGGCTTAGTAATGTAAGCATTGACATACGCAAAAAGTCATCAAACTGTGTGGTAAGATTTGTGAATATTATTACATATGTATCACAATAAATAAAGGAAGATTCACCTTAGTGTAGGTTACTAGAGAAAAACTTTGTATATGTTTGGGATATAAACAAAATGGGATAATAAAAGAAAATTTAAAAATCCATAATTATGTGTTTGGAAATTATAGAATATTAGACATTAATTGACTCATTACCATATTAAGTGACTCATTACCATAATCTTGAGGTCTCTTAAGGAAATGGTTTATTTAGTCTGGTATCCCAGTGCCCTTTATTTGAATCCTTGATGCCATTGCATCCTATCTGTGGAACCTAGGTATAAAGCTTATTCTGAAAAAAAAAAAAGAAAAAATGAAATAGCTTATTCTGACATTTTGTGTGATCATTTTAACATAAATTTAACAGTAATACCTGCCTTATAAAATAGTGAAAAAGATGAATAAATTTCAAAGCTATTTATTACTTGTCATATTTTCACACCTATTTCTTTTTAAAATATTAATATTGATTTAAAAATAGCCCAAATAACTATCAGCAAGTTGCTGAAACTAGCAGTTACTTGGTAGGATTCTCACCCTGACTGACTATATATGCTGATACCTGAATTAAGCAACTGCACTGAAGATTGAAATGCGTAATAATAGTCATACTTGGAATGCCTGTTGTTCTGGTCTCCTAAATACATACTACTTGGAATGACATACCAATTACTGCCATACTGTCTCCCAAGTAAATATGTTTTTTTCTTTGAAAGGGTAATAAATGAACCAAAGAGACAAGAAAAAAAATGTCACAGGGCTGTCCTGCTGCAATGATCTATGTGGTTAGATTTTTGTGTAAAAGTATTTCTGTGTAAAAATATGTAACTGTTCATTCATATTTTTGTAATATTTTACTTTTTTAATCTTCTTTCCATATTCTGTGGAGACTTAAAGTGTAACATATCAATACTTGATGAAAAATACATGATCCATCTTATGCCTAAGATGTTTAATATTCAGACAGTGAGTGAGGTTAAACCAAACTGCATATGTTGTAGGGTAATAATAAGCTTCTCTTCTGGAGGGTTAACAACCTAAGTTTGAAGATCAAAAATTGCAGAAAAAGAAGGGCTGCAAGGACAGCCAACATTTTGGCCCTAAGCTTTCAAGGTCAATGAGGACTCAGGACATAGGAGAACCTATACTGTAACACTGTGAAACTCAGTTGTGTCTCAAATTTTCTGATCAAGAAAATTATGAGGCTACAGATAAAAGGAGTGTGCCTAAGGAGAGCCACATGGAGAGAAACCATTCTCTCAGGCTTTCACAGAGAGCAAACTGGTCAAGCAATGGCCATGACTCATCCACATAGCTGACACTGAAAGGGATCTACAAATTGCAGTACAGAGTTTCGGCATAGGTCCTGAGGGGACCTGCCTAAACTTGGCAGATACAAAAGTTACATTTCTTCTTATATAGGTCTTGCTTTATCTTGGTCTTAACTATACAGAAGTAAATTATAATAATGATGTATGAAAAGTGAAGCCATGTTAGTATGCTGAGCTCTGGAAGGCTCAAGTCATCAGCTTCATACATTGCCAGTCCTGCGGACAGCCCACTACTACTGTGGACTACTGGACTATATTGGAATGTTTAGCTGAATTCATGTACCTACAATATTTCAATGGCAATGGAATACCCATATCTGAAAAAATAAACAAAAAATGGAGATATGAATGAAGGGCCATTTTGTATCTGTATATACAAAAGAGTTAGGATAGATATATAGCTACTTTCTCTTAATTCAATGAGAAGAAAGATTTTTACTAATAGTGTTTGGGCAGGATATCATGTCTGCATCTTGTGCTATGAATAACTATTATAAAGACAACAATATGCAATGTATTAATTGTAACTCTCCTGCCATCCTGTTTTGAAACTGTCACATTGCAATTTTTTCTCAATAAAATTAATAAAAATTCATATATAAATAAAAATAGCCCAAGTCTGTTTTAAAGAAGGTCAGAAATAGCAAGCAAATCATTATTTCACAGAAAAGTACTTCTTGGAATTTATTCTAAAAAATGAAAATGTATCTAGAAAGATGAACTCAAATTTCTTACATAGGTTTGGAAATGTACTTTGTGCATATATATTCATGTAAAGCAACAATTTTACAAACAGTATGTTGAAAATTTTCACAAAATTGGAGATATAGGTCAGAAAGTTAATATTTGATCATGACCAAAAAAAAAAAAAAAAAAAAAAAAAAAAAATTCAGATTCCCCAGTCCTTCTTGCTGTCTACCTACCTCATTTTACAGAACAGATTCCAGTGTCCTTAGGTATGACAACTCCTCTTTGGCCTTGTTTGGAGGCCATCACTGTCTGTTCTCTTTGTCTCTAAGAATGTGCTCTGATATCCCTGAGTTCCCATATGGTAGAATGGTAGCGCAGAGATTTTTCAATGGCTTTTTGGTCTTTTTCTAGATTACTAGTTTGTTCAGTTTATAGTCCTGTTTTAAGCAACTTTGTAGTACAAGTTAGCATGGTAATGGGAGAGATATAGTAAACACACTCAACAAATTATAGAATGAATAAGAGTTTAGAATTCATAAAACAGCAAACAAGTCATGCAACACAGAGAAAGCTGAAATTATTAAAATACATATTCTTCAAATTTAATGCACAATGTCGAAGACAGGACCGTCAGCATCTGCCTAAGGGAAGATGCTGAGAAACAAAAGAGTAGCAGTGAATATTCACTAAGAATTTACAAAAAAAAAGCCAGATATTTAGAGCTATTTTTCAAAGTATACTTAGGAAAAACAATCAGTGATTATGATGAAGTGTAATGGGCTTCAAGTTTAAAAAGGATATTCTTTTTTATTATAATGGAAAGAAAACACCAATTCTAAAATGCCATTACTGAAAATTAAGACTCATGCCACAAATACTGAAATGTGTATAATTTAGAATTGTTCTTTTTATGAAAGACAAACATAAACTCAAAAACAGAGGTGACAGTGACATAGAAAACAATAAGACAAAATTTTTTCAGATTTGTAAGAATAATTACATATTGCCTATTGGAATGTCAGTGATCTTGGTTTTAGGAAAGTTTTATTCATGTACTAGAGCTAACATTCTTTTATATAAAACGTTTCTTTTGGTGTCATTTTAAGAGCCACTGTTAGCAAAAATAGTGCTTTCACCTACTTTAGAGATTTCAGATAATTGCAAAAAATGTAAAGCAACTGGTTAAACACACTTTTCTGAGGTTTAAGTTTTGTGATGGTTTGCATTTTTATCTAATTAAAACTTTTGACCGACACACATCCATGTAATGACATTTACTGCATGCCAGGAATCCTTTGTTTCTATGACAGACTGACAGGTGACTTTATAAAAAGTACTTATGAGGTGCCCTTTAAAACTTCTTTTCCCAAGTACACTCACAGTCTTCAGAAAAAAATGCTATGTTTTCTTCATAGTTCAATGTATCATTTTTTTCAATTTATTCTATGCTGGAATTAAAGTTTCAAGCTTTGAATGGAGCCATGATTTCTGTTGTGGTCAACCCTAGCTTTCACAAGAACAATTTTCATAGCATAAGGAAATGTGTGACGTATTTTTTAAAATGCTGATTCTTGGCAGTAATTCTCACGTATTCTCTAGGGTTCTCCAGAGGAACAGAATCCATTGAACTAGGCTTCTCCAGAGGAATAGAATCCATTGAACTACATTCACACTTTGGAAAGGGACTGATGAAGGGGGCTTCCAGGGAAAGCACACAGGAAAGTCTGTGCACCTGGGAGCTGCAGGGGTCAGGAGATGCTCAGTCATGAAGGCAGGAGCTTCAGATCAAAAGGGGTCAAGGGCTACAGCCAAAGGCCTAGGGCTACACTGGAGAGTCACTGCTGTGGAAGGCTGGAGAAGCTCGAGGTCTGGACTTGCTGTCTAGAGGTGACTGATAGTAGCAAAAGACACTTCTGCTCAGAAAGACCAGAGCTCTCCTTAATGGATGAACTTTCATCTTTCCTTCTTTTTTCTATCAATCAAAGACATAGGTGTATTGGTTGGTGGTGGCCACGAGCAGGGTCATCTCTCCTCCTCAGGGTGCTGGCTCATATAGCCATCATTCACAGACAGCACTCAGAACTGAGATTTACTAATTTGCTAGGTGGTTCTTACTCTTGCTAAGCTGATGTATCACAAGTAAGGCTAACACTCCTCAAGAGGCAGTATATCACCAGCTTTTATTACTATTAAGATGCGCAAAATATTCCACTTCCAGGGAAATGTTTTGATTTCAGTTTTGGAGATTCCAGTTCATGGCCTATTGTTCCCACTGCTTCTGGGCTTGTTGATAAAGCAGCATGTCATTCATGGGAGCATAAGAAGAAGAAAAAAACCATATGCTGTATGGCTGAGAATCAAAGGAGAAGGGAAGGACCAGAAGCCCACATTCCTCATGGAACCTAAGCCTCCAGGGGCTTAAAGCCCTTCTATTAGATTTCATCTCTTAAAGATTCCACTACATATCAGAATGTCATCCTGGAGATCATGAGATGGTGAGGGACATTTAGAATCTAGGGAAGGTAGAATTGCCTATTATTAGTGACTTGAGTAGGTACATGGAAGATGGGAGTAGCTAGGTTATGAGAAGCCTCCCAATGCCTTACTCTCGTTCTCTTGACAATTGCCATGCCTCATGGAGCTGTATTGTAAGGAGTTCAATTTCCCTGGGCAGCCCTCCTATGAGAGGCTCGTGTCACTGGAAGCCCTTGAGGCTAAGGCATCTGTGTGTGCTTACTCACATGAGTGAGGGAAGATAGAGACGGATGGAGCTCCAGACATTCAAATGAAGATGCCATCTTACCAGTGGTCCATCCAGCCCCTGCCTTCCAGCAGACACCACTTTGATCAAGTGAAACTTCCCATACTCCTGATCTATAACATTAAGACAAATAAAAATGTTGACTTTGAGTGGGGCACACTCCATAATCCCATCATTCTGGGAACCTAAGAGATGAGACTCATGAGTCCAAAGTCACTGTGGACCACTTAGTAACTCAGTGTGACCCCAATTCAAAATAAAAAGTCAAAAGAGGAGAAGATGTATGTCAATGTGAAGGTCCTATGTTCAATACCCAGTGCCACAAAAAGGATGATCTTCATTTTGTGCATCGTACATTATACAGTTAATCCTTAATCAATAGTTAATCAGAACAAAAGAAAGTCTTTGAAAACTTCCTGAAATGTATTTCAAAAAATCAACATTGTTTTCTGCCTTAGATTTTTTAACTCAGAGAAGCACATCGGTAAAACATTTGGATGAATAATGAAATTGTTACTAAATGATAAAGACAAAAAGTTATCTTATTTGCATGTGTTATACTCAGAGTGTTTGACTCAAAAAAAGAAAACTTGATTAAAGAAATAACAGTAACAGCAAAAAGATGGTTTTCACACCCATCTTTAATTTCTCTCCAAGCAGTGATAAAATGTGAGCATTTATAGTTACCTAAAATTTTCTGCTGAGCAATTCGTGCTTTTCTGACCTGGTCAAAAATCAGTGAGAGAAGAGGCTGTCAGGGCCATAAAAATGACAAATGCTTCTGTCATTAAGAGATGCATTAAACTTTCTGTCAGGAGAAATATCTTTTATTTGAAGAGTAAATTTTTTAAAGTCTCAGTGGTGACATTCTTTTTCTAGCTAAAAATAAGTTTATTAAAAATAACTAAGCTCTTATTAGCATCAAATATTTTTCACTTGTAAATGTGGACATAAAAATGTTATATGTTTGCCTAGACAATAAAATTCTAGTGAGCAGTTATGGAACGAGAAGTGAAATATAAGGAATCCTTTATATATATATGTATACATGCATATATATGTATAGGTGAATGTTTTCAGAAAAAACTAAGTGTTTTCTGAAAAAAAAAACAATGAGTCAAATTCAAAATTTCCTTTCATTTTTTAAAGTGTTTTATATCATTTCTTTTAGTTTTTAAATCAATACAAAAGTCCTCTTTCAAAAAACTGATGTCATGACTTACGGACAGGTGGGGATTGTGAAGAAAGACAAGTGTATACACCCAGAAATCAGAAATTAAGTGGGAGTGTGATAAAGTGCAGCTGGTTACCCACCTGGATAGTCACGAGTGTCGTGCTCTGGAGGCTGCCACAGAATGTTATGCTTCATCAAATCACTATGAGTTGCTGTAGAGATAAAGAACAATGGAGCATGGGAGACGGTGCCATGCACTCTCCACTTTTCTTCACGATCTGAACATTCTGAGCAGAGAGTGAGCTACGAAGCAGGATCAAGGATGAATGAATGGCAAGCCTGCCTGAGAAGTCACACTTCGGTACTCTAGGGAGAGATATCAGGAGCTCTCTTCCATGGAATCATGTCTTTAGGTTAAAAACAGCAATGATTCAGACAGCTTCCCTTTCTCTCCCTAGGTAGAACTTGTTTATATTAGAAAGCTAATGAAAGGAGGGTGGGCCACTATGGCAGGTGTCATATAGTCTTAAATGTTTACAACTTTGGATTTCTCTGTGCTACAGGAGGCACCTCTGTCTTGGTACCTTGGGATTGTATGGCTTCATCCTATCATCCAATAGTAGTTTAGAAAATGGGAAAACAATGTAAGATAGTCCATAAATAAATCATCTTCAACCTCTCTTCTATGCCAGCACCCTCATTTTTTTTCTGGTAGGACAATAGCTGTAAGAACCTTGAAATATGGACTCTGTAGTAAAATCTCCATTCTTATGTGAAATTTTAATGTCATTTAGGACATTGGTGCTGTTTAAGCCTACTTAATCAAGTTTATGTTCTAATTTATTTTTAAGTTTAATAAAATTTATTTTAAATAGCTTAATAAAATTAACACTAAGTTGTTAGGGAAAGTATTCCTAGATACAATTAAGTACCCATTTATAAAACAGAATTTTAGCTATCAGTAAAGACTTCCTGTATCAGTGTGTAGAAAGGCTGTTAATTATGCAGTGGATGAGTCTGTTGTGAATGAGGTGTAGGTTTGTGCAGTTTTCATCTCCAATCAAGGCTCATCATAGATTTGATGGAACAGTGAAATGAATACAAAAGTCATTTATAATCCAACCATATTTAATATACCTTCACGAGGTTGTGTAATAACAGTACAGCAGTAATTGTCTTCATGGAGTAGAGTGTACAAGAAGAGAAACATCACTAGGTGTGAGAAGGGAACTGGAGCTGTCTGCGCTTGCTGACAAGTTACAATGAAGACAGAGTTGCTCCAGAGCAAGCCAAGGCCAAGATGAAAGTCATGCATCATGCAATGTGCTCTTTGTGTTCTGTTGTTCTATTTTTAAATTTGTATACATATTTGTGATGGACTTAACCTTGCCATTTGTCCTTAGCTGTGTGACTATGTTTCTTACTCATTAAATAAAGGATACTGCACATCAGCTACATTGTCAGTTTAGTTGCAAGACACAAATATGCTTGCAAAGTTCAGATAGTTGGTTTAGGAAGTAACTGCAATTGGAGTGAGATCTAGACTCACTGATACTTCATTCATAGTTTTTTTAGCCTCATCATTGCTAACTGCCGTGCATCTGTAAGAAAGTAGGATTCTATAGTCTGCTGTAGCTATTGTTTTGCAAAATACAGTTTATTAAAGTCTAGATATGAAATAAACTAAAATATTTCAGCCTCTAAAATGACAGATAAGGACCAATGAGATGGCTCAGTGAACTAAGCACCTGCTTAGTAGGCACAGGGACTAGGATTTGATCCATGTCCTGCATATCACACTAGCAACACTCCTGGGGCATGCTGAGCCGGTCACCCAGACATGGTGGTTCACACCTGTAATCCCAATGCTGGGGGAGGTTGAAAACAAGAGGATCACTATGAGTACAAGTACGCTGCATAGTGAGACCCTGTACCAAATACATTAAAAATATGAAAGGACTGATAAAGGCATAATACTACTATTTAAATGTCAATTCAGCATAAAATAGTAATATAAGCTTTGCATTTGTGTGGCAGTGAGTATAGCCATCTCAAGTAAAGCTTGTGTTGTCTGAAGATGTTTGTCCTTGGTAAATAGGTGTCTAATTGTCTGCTGTTCTGACTATTGGAGCTGCACACCTGAGGGCAATATGGCTTAAAATAACCCACTGCGATTACCTCTACATTTTCACTTACCAGGCAACCTCTTTTTTTAAGGTTGGATTTTGAAGATTTCATATTGTGATATTGAAAAGATAAGATGAACCTAACAGCTGTGTCCTTATGAATTAATCAGAATTTGTTAGCTCTGTATTAAGTTTCCTACTGGAATCCGTACATGGTAAGATTTGCTACTGCATATCAGGAAATCTCAAAGTATGGTTTACCTCTTAACAGTTGGAGCCCTATGGCCACAAGGGTCACTAACAGACCCCAGAGCTGTCCAGAGTGCATGGATATTTACCATCTCTGCAGTCATAGTTACTTCAAACACTGGAAAAGTTGTGTGGATTAAGTGACAATGCAGTGACACTCAAATTCAGTTGATTTTCATGTTCTAGAAGGAATAAACAAAATTCAAAAGGAAATTCTGCTGTGTTTGTACAGAGATGGGGAAAAAAATAGAAGCAATAATATCTTTGCTGATACTTCGAAGGGCATTTTCACCTTAAGAGTCCTTGGTTTTTTATTTTGATATATTTTTTATTATTATGTGAATAGAGCTATTTTTTTGCTGCCCTATCTACTGTTTAAAATCTTACTTTAGAATGACCCAAACTTGCTAATGAGTGAGTTGGATGAGGAGTAAAATTATGAAAGACAAAGGAGCTCCAAATGCAGTAGGAGAACAGAAAGATTAAGGAGGGTGAGAGCAGAGGAGAGAGAAATAAGAGGAGGAAAGTGAGACTGAGCTGCACAGTCCTCTCTTGCCAGCTTCCTACACTGGGTGGTGACATCCTTGAGGTTAGCCAGGCCCTCTTGTAAAACTGAGCAACCTGGGTATGCGTTTCCTTGCTCCCAACATGCATGGTGGTGTCCTTGCTCTCTCAGAGCATATTTATAGCTGAAGGAGCAAGGGAGAAGGTGATATATATATCTCATACTCAGTATAAAGTGAATATACCGGATAGATATATAAGAGACACTATGTGAGAATGATGACCATTATCTGGGGTGGAACAGTGAGGTGCAGTAAACTGTGGAGCAAGGGCAGTGGAGGAAGTTAATACAACAGAAAAATTAAAGCTGTCTCTCAGATGAGGTGACATTTGTAATGAGACCTAAATTCCAAAAAGAGTGCAATGTAAGTAGATCTCAAGGACACAATTTCTATGGTCAAGAAATAACCTGAGGCCCAAAGTGGGGAGCCCTTGGCTGGCTTAAAACTCTAAGCAGAGGCTGGAGTGGGACAACAGGATGAGCCCCTCTGTGGGTTTGCAAAGAGGAGTAAGGGATCAAGGGCAGAACACAGGGGCAGTTGTCATACACTATGGCAAGGAGTTGAAGATCTTCCATAATTAAACGCCCAAAACTTTAGAGACAAAATTAGAAACAGCACTGAACCCATGCATTGTCGCACTAAACTAATAACTCCGGTCTTCAAAAGTTAATATAATCCGGGCCTAGTGGCACATTGCCTGTAATCCCAGCACTTCAGAGGCCGAGGCAGGAGGATCACTGTGGTTTGAGACTAGCCTGGGGTACAAAGTAAGCTCAAGGCCTGCCTGAAATGCATAGCAGGTCTGTGACTCAAAAATGACCAAAAAAAAAAAAAAAAAAAAGTTAGTATAGATTCTTGTGGAAAAGCAGGCAAAATATCCTTAGACATTGTCTTAAAACAAGATGAAACTTGTAATTTCTTTGGCAGTTTTCCGCTTTTCAAAATGTATTAATTTTAGAAGTGCATTTGACTTTATATAGAAATCTGGTACCATGCATCTGTGATCAATTTTAAGATGAATTTTAAATCACTAATGTTCAAAACTCTTTTATTAAATACCAAAGGAAAGATTTTTAAAAGGTATAGTAAAGCTTAATATTTAATGTCTTCAGTTTTTGAAGGTTCTGAAGAAATCATTTTTAATGAGAAATGAACTTAGGTATTCTTTCTATGTAATAGAAGCTATCAGCACAAGAGAAATAAAAGGAAGAAGTTAAATATTCTGGGCAAGGGATATATTCCTTGCTTCCTGAAGAAAGAGATTTTAATATCAAAAGCATCTAAGAATTAAGAGAACATAGAAAAACACATAAAAGCACAAAAGGAAGAAAAAGGCCAAGACCAATTTCCTGTTTAGAAAAATTTCTTGGAAGATCCTCAATTTTCATTCAGTTATTACTTTCTGTAGAGGAATTTAAAGTTCCTGTAACTTTTCTGGGTAGGGAATATTCTCAAGGTAATACTTACAATTATACTAGAAGTTTAGTTTTTCTTAGCAAAAATGTGTCATTGTGAGTCATACAATTTTCATTTCGAAACCCGGTGCTTTCAATATATAGCAAAAGTTTTTTCAGTAACTAATAATAATAAACTTCAAAAATATTTCCAGGAGTTGTTGCAGTAGAAACCTGTTTAACAATCTGTGTGGTAGAGAACCATAAACTAGTATATTTAATAAACCTATTTGTGTTTCTTTAAAAAATTAACTTAGTCAATTATACATTTCAAATACATCAAAAATATGATTTCATTCCAAAGAGATATGTATTTTTATAGAAATTGTTCCCATTATCTACACATTTCTTTGCCATGATATACTACTTTGCTTTTGTTTTGTTGTGAACAAATCATGAATTGTTGCATTACTGATAATCTAGACATTTGCTATAAGGTGATGCTATCATATATCAATAAAATGGTTTGAATAAAATGAAATTTTACCTTGGGACCTTGTGTCAAATAAGGGATTGGTATATATTTGTTCAGTGAAAGAAAAAAGGAAGGAGGAAGGAGAACAGAGTGAGGGAAGAAAGGAAAGCTTTCTTCCAGACATATTCTGTCCTCAACATGTTGCTAGTAAAACTGCATCCTAGTCTCACTCAAACAGTGTTCTGAGAAGTCTTTGAAGGCACAAATGTAGACACACCCCATCCTGCCTGGCTTACTATGCGCTGCGAAAATGTGCTCTGATTCCATCAGATTCATTTCGCTCACCTGGAGAATGGGGGTAATGACACCTATCTTATAGCTGGTGAGGCTCAGTAGAGAACGTGTTCGGTGAGTAGCAGTGCAGAGTAAGAAGTCACGTGGTGAGCAGTAGCTTTCGTAACTCAGATAACACGAACACAGTTGTCTTTCCCCTGCTATGTTAAACAGCTTTCTTTGATTTATCTCTTTAATGTCTCGAGTGCTGAGTTTTTAACTAAGGCCTTTCTGAAACCACGCAAGCGGTGTACCACGGATCTGCTGCTCTAGACTTGGAAATGATTCCTTCTTCATTTTTCCATAATCTAGTCATTTACTGTAAGGTAATTTGGTACAAGGTCTCACTATGCAGCTCAGACTCATAATGACCCTCCTGTTTTTAGTCTCCCCAGCCCTGGGATTACAGATACGCACCACCACGCCTGGACTCTGCCCTCTCATTGGAACCCAGGGCAGGGCCAGTGGGACATGCAGGACCAGGAAATATGGTTCTTGTATAAAATAATACGTAAGAGAAGTGTTTAGAGACATACCTGGCTCATGAGAAGATATACAAGATTTGTAGCAATAATAGCTTCCCTCCATAGCAAGTCATTTTCAGCTCTTGAATTTATTAAAACATTATAAAAAGTTCATTTATCTATAATATGAAAATATGGCCATTTAGATATTGGGAGAATATGATATAATACCTGATACTGTTATTTTTTTTAAATCCTTTATTTATTACAGTGTCTCGCTACACATCACGGATTCTTTTTTTTTTCTCGGGGGTGGGGGGTGAGCTCAGCCGGCCCTGCGGGGAGGGGCTGGCATGACATGTGGTGCTGGGGCTCGAACCGCGGTCCCTGAGAGGCGCTCTAGACCGCTGAGCTATCTTGCCAGCCCAAACATTTTCTTTTCTTTTTTTTTTTTTTTTTTTTTTTTGTGGAGCCAGGGATTGAACTCAGGCCCTAGCACTTCCCAGGGAAGCACTTATTCCACTGAGCCATCTTCTCAGTCCCTACCTGATACTGTTAAACTGGATATAATAATAGCTTACTAGAGATGTATGTACTGACATATTTCAATGTGAACTGATTTGCAAAAGGCAGACATTTTCTAAAATCGCACATTAATTAAGATTTATTCATGAAGTCTCTTCCTATAAGTGAATAGATAATTAATTTAGTAAATATTTTGATGCAGTGTGTTTCCCATTAAGCTCTGAATTTAATGTTAAACAGATTAATTGAGAAATGACAAGGAGGGGAAAGGGGATCACAATGTTCAAGTTCTCTGCCTTTGCTGTTTGTCTAAACGGTTAGCAGTCTTCATAAAAAAATGTCTGGAATTCTTGTCAACTGACAAGAAAGAGAAATACATTGCAGCACAGCTTTTATAGACTAGGATTGATAGTGCGGAAAGAGATGAAAATTTATATTAATCTTGTCATTCAAGCTCCCAAGTCATTGATATCTTCTTAAAGCCAATGCGAAAACCTTGCATTATTAGCTGTATATCATTTGAATAAAGTGGATCCCAATTGTGGACAACAGGGGGAGCATGTTGGTATAGAAAAGGAGAGAAAATGTCAATAGGAAATGAAGGTCACCTGTCTACTAAACTTGCCTGAAAACTGAAAGGCAAATGAAAAAGAAGGGATTCAATGAATAGAGAGGTTTGTTCTAAGAGTGTTTGAGACAGGATATCATGTCTGCATCTTGTACAATGAATAACCACTATGACAACAATACGCAATGTATTAATTCTTGAAAATGTACCAGTTATCGTTTGTGAAACTGTTTCATTGATATTTATTTCTCAATAAAATCATTCTGAAAAAAGAAAGAAAAAGAAAGGAATCTGTGTTTCTTGGAACTGTAACATTTTATTTATCTTCAATTAAAGAATTTCCTTTCAGAAATACGTATTGAAATTATGTAGGTGAGTATGATTAGAAGAGTTGAAAAACTGGAAGGTGACTGTGTGACCAAGTTTTAGTAGAGAGACACACAAACTTAAGTGGGTGTGGTGAAAAACTCCCTGTCTGGGAGTATTCATTTTTGTCTCTATATAACCTTTTGGCACTGAGTTAATTTTGACCAACTAATCTATAATACAAATATCAAAACAAGAATAGAGGCAGATTCATATTCTGATTTTCAAACACCAACTCCATATCTTTGATACTTTTAGTGTACATGCAGGCATTTCTCACACCACTTGGATAAGGTGAGAAAATACGGTGTCTGTGGGAGTTTGAAGAATAGGGGGTGGGAAAGTGCTGAGAGAGGTGAGGAGCGCAGATGCACACAGGGAGCCCAGCCGAGGCCAGCGCGTGCGTGTCTTCACAGACTTAGAGCTTATGTTTGAGTATTTTTCAAATAAGTTCCTAAAGAATACTTGGAAATAGGTTTCCATTTCTGTAGCTTCTCCATTGTGCCGGTGCTTTTTGTTTTGTTGCTGAAATCTCTTTTTATTATGGGAACATTTCACATGAAATTTTATTCTAGTTGTGTGCTCACCAAATCCTCTTTAATTGACCCAGTAAACAAAGACAGGAAGGGTGGCAATGGAACAAGGAATGTATATAAATATGTATAATGAATAAATCAACTCAGCAGGCTCAGTTTTACTGCCAGTTTAGGAACATAACAGATATTAAATGAATTCAATGAAAATAAAATCCTGCATGTATAGGATCCAAACATGGCCCCGAACCTGTCTTCTGAGATCAGAAAGGAAGAAATGGACAACTGAATATACAACTGACTTCGCCACTGGAATGTCTCAGTACGTCTGCACCAGCACCAGGTGGTTTGTTGTTTGATGCAGATGCTGGCTGTTCACCGCCCAAGGGCATGAATCATTGCTGGTATCTCACATCATCCTCACCATCTGTTGAAGTTGGCAGCAGGGCTTCTATTGCCCATAAGGACATCATTTTGTCCATTCATGCTGCAGTACCGAGAGTCAGAAGATACCTCTTGAAGTAGACTGAAAGTTAAGTATGGATGTGACGTTAAGTGGACAAGTCTGCAGATTACTTACAGTCTCCTTGTAGAGCTATCTCTAGGATAAGCCCCACTAGAATCCTAAGACCTTCAGGACAACAGGTGTGATGACACAGAAAGAAAAATAGTAATGTGAAAATAAAGCAGCCTGGTTATATAATTTAAAATGTGGAGATGGTTTCATCTCTCCAAACAAACCACTTATTCAAAGCCATGAGAAACCACAGCTATTGGACACTTTACTTGTGAATACCTCCAGTACTCTTAATTCTGTAGACAGAAGTAAGGAAGGACAGTGAATCTCTAGACTGACCCAGGTCGCCAGGATAAAGCAACTAGTCCTATCCAAGGCATCAAGAGTCTCCAGTTGTGCAATACAAATTATTAAAAGGTGTTTTAGGCAACTAAAATAAAATTTTATAGGCAGCCAGATCAGACAAGGCCCTCAAAGAAGCCAGTGCAGATATACCTAAATACCTTTTTCCCGTCTTTCATTTGCTCTTTTACTTATCCCAGTTTTTCCTTCTTATTGAGCAGTTTCTTTCACTTTTACAGCATCTCTCCTAACTTTGATTTTCATTTCTATTTCAGGGTCTCACACTAGTGAGATGATATGACATTTGCATATATGGATCTGATTCATTGCACTTACCAATATAGTCTCTAGCTACACCCATTTATTTACAAAAGCCTCGGCTTATCTTTTTTATAGCAGAATAATAATGCACTGTGTAAAAACCGTATTGTCAATTTATGCTTTTTTTGTTTGTTTTCATTTGTGTATTTGGTACAGAGTCTCACTACACAGATCAGACTTGTGATCCTCCTATTTTCAGCCTCCCCCATTCCTGGGAGAAATAAATACTCAGGGCTAATCTGAAAATGAAGCCAGAGTGCCTCACATCTGGGACTATTGTCCACAGTGACTCTCCAGATTTCTTATACTAAAACCAATCACTTTATTATTGGTCTTCCAAGTGAGCACTTATTCCTTTGGTTGGATTATGTGTCCACACATTTGTGTATTTCATTCCTATAGTTTCCAAAGTAATAACTTGGCATAATACATTCAACTGTTGCATTTAAATATATTTCAATACCATCAATGTTGCTTTTACCAAGTCTGAGTAAAGTCACTTACACAGTCACACAATTATGAACTGGTACATAGTGCTGATGGCCTTTGTACTTAGCTTGCTGTAGTAATATTGGAGAGCTGGTCCCAGCTTCAAGAACTCTGAGCTTTTGTCCTTCTGAACTCCAGCATCTTGTGGGTAAGTAGACAGGAAAGCCCTGCTTTTCACTGGCTCAGCATTGCATTGCAGAAGCCAGCAAAAGGTTTGAAACCTGAGGTGCAAACATCTGGGGCCTCTCACTAACCAAACAGCAGCAAACTTGGCTCTGTCCAGAAGGGGCAGTTGGCAGAAGCATGCTGAATGACAGGTCATCCGTGTCTCTGGCATCAACTAGACCTGTACTCCCTACGGTTTCTCACATCCTTTCAAAACCTGAGACGCCATTGGGAAGAGTGCAAAGAGAGGTGCTCCTGATTCACACAGCATGTACCTTCAACCTGAAGTGTGCAGGTTACCAGCTGTACACTTGGAACAAGAGACTTAAACATGGAAGGCCTTGGTTTTCCTATCTGTTGAATTTACAAAATTATATCAATGTTCTGAGTGCTGGTTGGAAGAAGATTGAATTTAAAAAGAAAATTCAACATAGAATGTGATGTTGAATGAATAGTAAATGCACAGTAAAATGAGGTTTCATGTTGATGGGATTGTGATTGGGGGACCATTTAACAGAACTCCATAGCTACCCAAGTAAGACCTGTGCACAGCTTACAAAGCGCACCCTGTTTTTGGTTACACTCACATAGATACTACATAGAAAGGAAGACACTTGGTTTTGTAGCATTACCCCTTACATTTTTCAGCTAGAGAGATTACACTACCTGAATAAAGAATTCTGTAGAAACTTTAATGCATTGTAGGCAACTGATTTTAAATATGCCTGTATTAACTCTTGAATTACATACATTTTCTTTTCTCTTTCTTTCTTTCTTTCTTTCTTTCTTTCTTTCTTTCTTTCTTTCTTTCTTTCTTTCTTTTTTTTTTTTTTTTTTTTTTTTTTTTTTTTTTTTTTTTTTTTTTTTTTTTTTTTTACAGAACTGGGGATTAAACTCAGGACACTGAGTTCACCAGGCAAGTACTTATTCTACTGAGCTATCTCCCTGGCAATTAATTGTTTCTTTCATATAGTTATATCAGTATAACAAAAAGCTATGGTCCTTTATATTTATTCCTCTGTAAAATCCTCACATTTCATGTTTACATTAAAGAGCATATTCTGATTTCTTCATAACAAACTATTAATAATTATAGTTTGGTAATAAATCTTTCCAGATAAGTAGCAACCTTAAGTGTAGCAACCTCTTTCAACAAAGATATTTTGGGGGTTTCAAAAAATAGCATTGTTTAGTATCTGGGGCATTATAGTAATCACCTTGAGCATAATGCATAACCTTAATAATGTTAAGTATAACATTAGCTGAATATTGTATTTAACTTTATAAAACTGAATCCCACAAAACAGCTGAGTTATGTAATGTAGGAAAACAAGTTCTGGGTTTTTTTTGTTTTTTTTTTGTCTTTTTGAGACAGAATCTCACTATGCAGTTCAGGCTGGCCTTAAGCTCACTTTGTAGCTCAGGCTGGTCTCAAACTCACAACAATCCTCCTGCCTCAGCCTCCCTAGTGCTGGAATTACAGGCCTGCACCACCACGCCTGGCAGGAAAACAAGCTATTAAAGCTATATAGGTCAAAGAAGGGTTGTGAAGGTTTCAGACAATATTAGAACACTAATAAATTCTGAATTGTCAGTCCTGTCAAGATTATTATATTTGGGCTGGGGATATAGCTCAGTGGCATAAGCACCTACTTCACAACACAAGATCCTGAGTTCAACCCCTGGTACCCCCTCCAAAAAAAGATTAGTATACTAAAAACCAAAATTGTCTCTAATTTTTATAATGAACTTGACATTATTAAGGCTATATGCTAAGCTCGCAGAGATTACGGCAATGGTTTCTGCAGATACTAAACAATACTATTCTTTGAAACCCTCAAAATATCTTTGCTGAAAGAGGTTGCTACACATAGGGAACCCGTTTCTAAGGCAAATGCTATGTGCCCTTTTGTCTGTTTAAAAACATGGCAGCAATTTGTGACAATCACCTTCAAATTCACTTTGCTGCCACATCATTTCTTACAGGGTGAATAAAGGAAATAAAAACACAAATGTTGGGTCCAGCAAGATAGCTCAGTGGAGTAAGTGCTTAGGCATGCTTAGGCAAGCATGTGGACCCACGGTTCGATCCCTGGCACCATGTGTGCCAGCCCTGACCCAGGCATGCTGAACTGGCCAGAGTCCGGGCTTGTGGCACTTGCCTGCAACCTGTAATCTCAGTGCTGGGGAGGCTGAAAGCAGGAAGATCTCCATGAGCTACACAGTGAGACCATTGTAACATTCAAAAACAAACAAACAAAGCACAGAATGTCATGTTAAAACTATAATGAATAAAATATGTATCTTTCTTGCTTTAGAATGTCTAGAAGGATCGATAGATAGATAGATAGATGATAGATAGATAGATAGATAGATAGATAGATAGATAGATATCCCTCTGGACATTATATATATATTTTAAACCCTGGTTAAGTGTGATAATAATGGGAACACACATGTAGATGGAGAGAGAGGCTGGTAAATATCAAAACTACAATTTTGTTTGACTTTCAAAACATGTGAGTATGTTACCTTTTGTATTTAAAACTTTAAAATTATGTCTTCATGAATGCTCTTGTGTGGACACTCAGTATTTTTTTAATTGCATTTCTTGAATGTGATGATGCTTTGCTCAAAACTGAACATCACTGACTAGGTTCAAAGACAGAAAAAACTTTGGAGAACAGAGTATTAATCATTTTATAATGTAAAACTAATGTTATGTTTGTAATTCCTCTAGTAATTTTTGTGTCTTTCAGATAATTCCAACCAATTAAAGACACTTTCTGGTCTATTCTTGGGTCTCCCAGATCCTCATCCAAGAAAAACCCAAGGAAGAATGCTACTGGCCATTCTCAGGAAATTGCTTGCATAAACCGCGTATGAAGGCAAGCTGCCGAAGTGAAGAGATACAAAATACTTACTGATAATCCCCCTTTAACACTTTAGATCCATGCAACAAGCATATTTTTTGGCTGGTCATTAAGAAACACATCGAAAATGATAAAAAGGAAACGACAAAATTTTTGAGTGCTTTTGAAAAAGAATACTGCTATACCTGTATTTTATTATAAATAAACAGGTTCTGTCATATTTTATCTTCTTGCCAGCAAATGAAGGACGTTGTTTCATAAAGCTTCTAAAATGTACATGAATATTTAATTAAATCATATTTCCTTGAGAAAATAAAGTTCATTCGCATTTATAGCAGTTGCGAGGAGTTCATCACGTCATAAGACCAGGGTAGCCAGTACCGGTTGCTTGTGGAACAAAACTCCTCAAGTTTTAAAACTTTTTTTAAAAAATAAACATACAATCATAGGTGTTCATTTACTTTAAAAATTCTAAAGATGAAGAAAATTATTGTCTATATATTTAAGTCCTTGTATAAATTACAAAACTCAAGTTTATGTTACAGAGTCCCTTCCCCATAGGAAGCATAAAGCACTTTTGTGGTACCTTTCACCAGTAAATATTTGTATCACATTGGATTTGACAAACAAAATAAGAGTCGATATTGCAACTTTAAGCCCTAAGAGAACATTCTTCTAAGCTGTCTCTTGTGATGAATGAGCTTCAGAAGTCATTGGATTGCCATATTTTAACTTAATTTCAAATAATGATATATAAAAGTAATGCACATATTGACTTCAGTAGAACTCTGAAATATCAGTGAACGGCAGATTCTTCTTTCTTGAGGTCAAAAAAACATCCCTTGGAAGACAACCAAGAGTAGTTTAAGACCACAATAACGAAATAAAGTTATAACAATAACAATAACAATAATAAAATAAAAAATAACAATAAACAATGAGGTAAACTCCCCTTTAAAAAGGCAATCTTTGCTGCCTGGAGTGTCAGGAGAGAGTTCGATTGTACCTGACGCCCAAATGTTTTTCTAACCAGAGTTCCGCCAGTTGCATGGTTGAGGCAAAAGTACTTGCTTTAGATCCTAAGCACATTTTGTACTGCTTAGGGTCCAAGTTAGGGTCACAATGAACTGGATGGAAAATATGCACCACTCCTACTTCTTGACTTCTGAAAGGCCTTAAGCCAGATGCAATAACTTTATTGTACAGATCTACATCTTCCAGACCCCAGCCTTGTATTGAGGTATCAAATCCACCTGCACCCAGAAGATCACTTTTATAAATACAAGTGATTCCATAGCCATAGTCTCTCCAAAATCCAGTCTTCTTTGAGAACGCAAAGTCATCAGCAGTGTGGGGATTTCCCCCATTGGTTACCTTGGGGTCATACTGGCTAAAGATGATGGGATAGTACACTTGTTGTCCCTGAATTGTATTGTCTCTACATCGTTGGAGAAAATCTCCTCTGAAGATCAAGTCAACATCACAAAATAGCAGCAAAGTGTCATTGTCAAACTGGGAAGAAGCCATTTCGAGACCAAGGCCTCTGGAAAACTCCCCCTTCATCGGAATCAGGGTCATTTCTGCAGTGGGGTACTTGTTTTGATATTCATTTATCAGCTCAATGTGCTTGTTGGAATCTTGGCCAGAATCTTTGCTGAAAAGAACGATGACCAACTTTGTATTCTGCTTTGGGATAAGACATGTGTTTTCAAAGTTCTCCATGAATCTCAAGAAAATGTCATACCTTCCAATGAGGGGGACAAGAATGTGTATTTTCTTTTCATTATGTCCTCCCATCTCTCTGGAGCCTTGAAGAGAAGATAGTATCTTTAAAGAATTAGATATAAAGGAGAATGACTGAGTGTCACTGTTAATACTCTCCACAAGACTGTTGACATCAAGCTCTTCCATTTCTTTGAAGAAAGGCTTGCTGAACATCTGCTGAAGATAGGCATGGCGTCTCACTGGCACGGTCAGTTTCCTTCCTTTGTGCCTCTTATATAGGAGTAGTAAATCCAAAATGTACTCCACCCCATACAGGGGATCAACCCTGCGATAGCCATACTGAATTTCTTTGAAGTCAATGAGTCTTCCTCTACTCTTGGCATTCTCATTGATCATCTCCATCACCTGCAAGACAGTGTCATCGAGGGCTGCCCTGAGAGCACTACCGATGCTCTGCCGAGGAGGCTGGGTCTCAGTGGCTGAGTAGAGGAGCTTGCCTGTCAGGAATTCCCACTCTATCACTTCATTTCTCTCTCGAGGCTGGAAGTGATTGAATGATGGCATCACACCAAGCTGTTGGTCCTCTTTGCTCACTTCACTGTTACTGAGTTTGCTCATCAGAGCACTCTCTCTGTGGAGCTGGATGGTTCGGTAGCGAAGTTCAGCAATTTTTCGGCTCAGCATGTAATTATGCAGTCTGTACTGGTAGGCGGGCCTTTTGTTAGGATGCAGTGTTATGGCTGCGTGAATTTTGCTGTTGTGGAGGTCTTGGATGTAACCCTTCCGATTGTGTTCATAATTTTCATGAAACAGTTGTTGCATCTGAAAGTAAAAGCAAATCGTGTTGTCAGACTCATTTGATAATAATCAGCAATCAAGTCAAAAATGTAAATTTGAATAGTTAACAAAATTTATTATATGGTATTACAGAATATAATAGTTTGTGAAATTTGTATTTGAAAGTAAAAGTTGCACCTTTTAAAGTTGACAAATAAGATTATGTTTATTGTATATATTTTGGAGTATATGAGCATTATGAAGTTCATAAAGCTAGATAATTCACATATTCATTACCTCACATAGTAACCATTTTAAGGATGAGAATACTTAACATATGTGCAGCATGCTTAAAAAATATAATGCATTATTATTAGCTGTAGTCACTATGATGCACAATACGACTTCTGTGCTTATCCCTCTTATCTAATATTTTGTATCCTTTGACCAACACTCCCCCAGTGTTCCCACACCCTCCCCAGCCCCTAGGAACCACTGCTTTATCGTCTACTTCCATGAGATTAAGCTTTTCAGCTTCCCAGTATGAGTGACATCATAAATGGCAGGTTCATATAATGAGGTACTATCAACTGACTTGTAGGCTTATATTTTTAAATAATATCTGCTGCCCTACTCATTCTGACATTAATCCACAATACTACAGAAGACAAGCATTGAGTATGTTTTATATTTCATTACAGATTGGTGAGAAGAAAAAGGGGCAAAATGAATAAACCATGGATTCTGAAAATTAGAGGGTTCATCTTGGGAATAAAAGCAATGATCTATTGTAAACAGTCAACACATGTAAATATAACATTCAATGCAGTGTGCTGACATTATGGCTCCACAAAACACTAAAACACTGACACGGGCTAGAAATAGCAAGCTCTGTCAAGGAAAAGGAGGATATGAGGGGAGGGGGAATGAAAGAGAGAGACAGTGAGAGACAGAGAGTGAGAGATGGAGAAAGAGAGACAGAGACTGGAGAGAGAGAGAGAGAGAGACAGACAGACAGACAGACAGACAGACAGACAGACAGGTACAGATAGAGACACAGACAGAGAGAGGATCAAAGCATTCTATGGGGAGGTGACCTGAAAGGAGAGGAGTATAACTATAGGAGATCTTTTTTAGCCATTGTATTTTACTCAGTCTCATTTCCATATTCAGAGAAATGTGTAATTTGACATCATTTGATCTTGAAGACAATAAGAGGAGTTACTTATTGAGAAGGATTTAGGAGTTCTAAGAATCAGCAGTTTAGTGGCTTCCAACTTTTTCCTAAAGCCATAGAGTAAATTTATATGAAGCTCTGGTCAAGTTATATCAAATTAATTTGATCATTTGTAGTGGACTTACATATCTACTTATTTTTTTTTTCCTTTTTTATTTTTTTTTTATTTTTTATTTATTTTTTTTTTTTTTTGTCTTTTTGAGACAGGGTCTCGCTATGCAGTTCAGGCTGGCTTTAAGCTCACTTTGTAGCTCAGGCTGGTCTCGAACTCACAACAATCCTCCTGCCTCAGCCTCCCGAGTGCTGGGATTACAAGCATGCGCCACCACTCCCGGCTCTACTTATTTTTTGATTGAAATCACTTTAGTATTTTTGAATTGTACAATTTTTCATAGATTTTTTTCTATATCAATAGATAAATGACCACTAATTATAATAAATATCTGCAAAAGGTATTAGCTATTTGGAGCAATTCTTTCCTATTTTAATTCCTAAAATAAGAGAATGTGCTAAGTAAAGGTAGACACAATTCTCAGAATTGAGCTGTTAACATGCAGACTTCCCAGTTCTTTTAGTGATATTGAATTGAATAATTCTACTCAATTTGACAAAGGGGACACTTTTGGACAGAACAAATATATCTCAATGTGGAAGAGTATATCATTTTGGCCAATTTTTTCTGAATGGTGCATATTTTTCAAATGATTTTTCTGCAGAAATATAATAAGCAGAAGAAAAGCAGTAGTGCAGAGAGTCCTCAAAAGTAGCAGATTTATATCTGTTCCCTGTAGTAGAATACTGATAGGGTATATTAATTTAGGTTACATTTTCCATTGAGAAGTACAGAGCACATTGAAATTCTCTCCCTTTATATAAGGGAAGACCAAACTATATAGGTTAAATAGAAGAATGGTTAAGAGGTTATGGAATCAACCGTGTGTGAATTTTAGTACTGGCTTCATCATTGGTAAGTAATTTTCTAGCCCACATGTTTAAATATCAGCCTCCACACATATAAAGTCACAGCTATTAGATGATACTAAATGAAAGAATATAGCATGCTTAAAATAGCACCTGTCACATAGGAGGTAACCACTCACTTATTATCATTGTATAGTAAGTGATAACTCTGCATAAATAACAGCTGAAGGATATGCCAACCTTCTCTTGAGGTGTATCTTCCTAGGTAGGAGTCCTTAGAAATTGCAAGTTACAAACTTTACTTAATTTGTTTCATCTTTATTTCTAGGAATGTTTGAGGACATCAGTAAATTTTACTGGATACCTTAAGCATTTCAACATATCTAATATTCCACTGATGTATTTAGTTTTTATAAGAGAGACAATTTATTGTGATGATTTTAGGAAACCAAGGTTTGTGGGAACTAACTGAATCAGGGACAATAAGATTACAATTAAAACTCAAATTCTTATGCTTGTCAATGTTGCTACTTATCCCAATACATTTTTCATGTAGCAAAGTATTTAAAAATTAAAAAATATAATTGCTTAATAAAATGGTTGAGAACTTCTAATTTAACTTAATTTCTTCTCCTTTAAAAATTTGTGAGTTGATTTTCTGTTCTTCCAAAGCTTTATTCTGAAAAGGTAAACCACTTCAAAATACAAAAGTCATAATTATCACCACTGTGTTACAGTTAACAGCAGGGTTTTAAGTATAGCATGCATAAGTGCATGTACAGAGAAGGAAATTTATCTGAAAGGTTATAGCAAAATCTATTATAAAAATTCAACTTAGGAAGAATGAGTGCTAAGAAGGATTTGTGTACTAAAGTATTATCCCCAGTTTACTACAATAAGACTTCTTTAACTCTTTATACTAATTACTAATGAAAGATAGCATAAGAAAATAATGGAATAATGTTAGCTATGTGAATGATAAACAAAATTAAACAAAAATAGTAAGGAATTGACTGAAATCAGTCCCAAGATAACTTTGGAATAATAGAAACAATAAAATTTGAACATAGAAATGACTTCACAAATGTATAAGTTTACTGCATGGCACTAACCAGAAAGAATTCTATGGAATGTAAACTATATTTCAATACAGTTATTTTAAAACAATGAATGTTAAAAATAAAATCTAGCCAACTCCAGCTTTAAAAGCCTCTGAGATTGGAATATTTGTCTCCAAAATAAAGAAAGGATTTCTAAGAGATGCTGAGGCTCAGCAGGGTCACCTGGACGCAGATAAGGAGCAAAGCCAAGCAGAGCAAAGCCATGGTAAACTTCCACATAGCCAGTTTCACAAAGCAAAGGGGAAATGCAGCATATGAAAACGTGGGGCAGAGAGCCTATTCTATGTTTATGACTGGATCAGGAACTCAGGTGAGCTGGGCTTGTGAAATTAGCTACTGACATCAACACTTGCCTTAGGAACACAGAAGAGACATAGCTAGAGAAAGGGCTAACTAAGCATGTAGCCATGAACCCCCAGTACTGATGGAGCAGGTTTAATATGAAGCAGTAGAAAAATATCAATGTATTTTTTTTGTAGAACTAAGCAAACTGTAATTTTAACAAATTGTAGGGGCTATAGCAAACATCCCCACTGAAATATATCTGTACCGAATTATTTTTCCAGGAATTTTTTTTCCTAACATAAATCATTTTTCTAAAAGAAGGTAAAACTGTATAGCAAACACAATCGAAAGAAAAAGTGATTAGTTGAAAAGCCAACACCTCAAAAGAAAACAAACAAAAATAAGCCATGAAGCTGAGAAAACAGTAATTGTTTTTAAAAATATAAATAGCATTTCCTCCATCTTAAAAAAAACGTATAGAGGAGAAATATAAGATATTGGGGATGTGATGATAAGATAAAATATCAGTCCAGAGACTTTGTATGTAAAAAGAATTAATAAAATAAACTATCACAAGAGTTAGCAAGGGGGCCAGGGAGATGGTTCAGGGAATAAGCTCTTCCCTGCTAAGTGCAAGGGCCCGAGTTCAATCCCTTGTTCCTCCAAAAAAATAAATAAATATAAATAAGTAAAAGAAGCAAAAAAGAGAAGAAGAAGGAAAAAAACGGTTGGCAAGATAGCTCAGTGGACTAAGCACCTGCCTTGGCAAGTGTGGGGACCAGGGTTCGATCCCCAGTTCCACTTGCCTTGTCAGCCTCGCCCCTGGGGTGCACTGAGCTGGTGATCAAGTCCAGGTGTGGGAGTGCATGCCTATAATCCCAGTTTTGGGGAGGCTGAAAATGGGAGGACCACTATGAGTCCATGCTGGGTAGTGAGACTGTGTACCATATACATAAATGAAAAGAAAAAACAAAATTATCACAGATAAGAAAATAAAATCAGGAGGAAAAGAACTATGATCATGAAAAACTATCAGTAAAGGATAAAGGACAGGCATTCATAAGTATAAAGGCTAGACGTTCATAATGCTAAGGAAAGCAAAATCAAAATAGTTATCACGGATTAGAAAGAAATTATCATCCTGGGAGAAAGGGCAATCACTAGATTGAAATTGTTCAATCACTAGATTGAAAATGTAAAGCAGGAAACACTGTTAAAGACACAATACAAGAAAATGCTCTTAACGTAAAATGTATACTATCAGCATCAGACATGTATTTACTGTGTATCAGATGAAATTAATAAAATTTCTCAAAAATGGACAAAATCTTTTGGAAAGAAGACAGAATGTTGAAAGCAGCTAGGTAAAAATGGCATTTTAATAAATAAAGAATGAAGAAGTAGAGAATACTGTAATTATTATTGATTGTCATGGATGATTGATGATAGATTTGGCAGAGTACAGCAAAGTGTATCTGAAATTAAACACAACATGAAAGTATTACAGTAATAAAATAATAGTAGAAATTTTAAAATTCAGGAAGAGCCAAAAAATAAAACTGATAAAAATCTCTTATACCATCAAACAGAAAGATTATGAACCAAAAAAGTTAGTTGAGAGAAGTTTAAAGATTTATAGGATCAACACAGGAGAACCAATTTCAAATAATAGTTCCAGAAATAGGGGACAGAGATACAGAGAAGGAGAATTATTAACAAAAATTATGAAAAATTTCCTTTCAAATGCAACACATGAAGGGTGTGTTTCTAAATTCAAAGTGACTATGTATTCAAAGCCATAATAGATAAAATGCTGTTGTGACACTGTGGATGCTGGTGGTGGAGAACAGATTGTAAGCTTCCTAATTGGCAAACGAGAAAAGCTGTGTGACGTATAAGTTTTAGAGTGTCCAAAGAAAAATGAGAAAGTGATGGGATAATAATAGGATGAAAAATATTTTTTAACTTACAAGTCTGTGTCTGACCAAGATATCATTAAAATATTAAAAGGAAATAAAATTATGTTATTATTTCAAATGTCTTAGACCAGTAAGCAAAAAGACAATAAACTAAAAAAATAGTTCAGAAAAGTTTAAAGATTTATAGGATCAATACAGGAGATCCAACTTCAAATAAAGAGTTCTAGAAAGAGGGGGCAGAGATACAGAGAAGAAAAATTATTAATAATTTTTGTGTATTTCTTAGAAAACATTAACATATTTTATTTTCCTCCAAATTAAGAGAAAAATTAAGAAAGACAAAGGCACTCTACAACCAAAGGTGACCAGCCCATACATTGAAAGGCTTACGGAGGTGATTGTGAAGGAAATGCATTTAATAAAAAATCTTTTTTGACACTAGAGAATCAATTATTGAACAGTAAATACAGATCTAACTGAGATTATTATATACTCATAAAGATGTAGAAGGCAAGCCATATATGTGTGGATGGAAAAGCAAAAGAAGTGAATTAGTCTAAAAATGACTTAAAAAGAAAGGTAAAGAAACAGGAGAAGTTCCTTAGATGTATGATGATTTTTATTATATGATGATTTTAAAACTTAAAATTGGAAAAATATCAAAATTTAACATTTTTGTTTCAACTCTGCACTTGTAGGGCATTACCTTATTTCTTGTCCTAGACTTACAGAGAGCACTATGTGATGTTCTCAGGAAAACTGTCTAATTCCTAAGTATGTCCCTGAAAAAGCTGACTATCTGGACCCATTCATACAAAGCTTTAAATACTTGAGAAGGAGTGCTTCAACATAGACAAGTAAGATAAAAATAAGCAAATATAAATACAAAATGGTCTAACTACATAGCATAGTGAATGGAAAAAGTCATTTATAAAAACATGAAATTTCTAAAGAAAGACAAGGGGGATTATAACGTAAAAGAAGAACTGTTATAAACTAAAATATGACATAATTTTAATACAGAAATCAGGAAATCAGGAAGAACACTGGGACATCATATTTTGAAGTCTGAAAGCATTTCTAGAATTTTAACCAATATACAGATTTGTTTGAGTTAAAACAGAAAAATTGGTCTTTATACATAGAAATTTGGTAAGGATTATCCATATTCAAGCCTTGTATTTTGTTAGAAACTTCCAGTTATCTACAGGAAGGGCCTATAATGCTATGTAGGAGTGGATTCCTTGGCCCGCTCTCATTCTAAGCAGCCAGGGACCTCCCTACTCAGTACGGCACCCCCCTTTCCCCAGCCAGGCCTCCTGTTTTCAGTGTCTTCCATCCTGATAACATACTGCAAACTCCGAATTACAGAACGAATGCTGCTGCCTTTGTCAGCTACACATAAAAACTCCTTTCCAGAGAACTCAGAATCCCTCCAGCTGTATGTATGAGTAGCTCCAACCACCTACTGTCTCTTCTTTGAGATTAGAAATATCCTCAAAAAGTTCTTTTCTAAATAAAATTAATAAAAAAATTCTTTTCTATATGTGTGTCTCTCTATAGCTCAGATTGTGAAGCTAGACTACAAGGAATGAACCGCAACACTGACACTTCACAGTCATATGACTCATGGATAGGTAGCTGTTCCGTACATCTGATTTGTTTCTATAATGACCATTAATACAATATTGAATAAGTTAACAAAGCAGTCCTGATCAATTTTTTTTTTCCTAGAAAAGGATAAAATACCTGCATTTGGTCATAACTTTATCACCAACTGAAAACTAAGAAACAAACTTGCCTTCATTAAGTCTGTGTTGAAATGAAAGGGACACAAAGGCCGTGCTAGTACTGGGAAAATTAGCCTGTTAGATATTTTTGGTGCTTTTCCATTAGGGAGAAAAATTGCATTAATTTTTGCTACTAAGAAGAACTTTTTAAATGTATTTGTGTAAAAAAGCACTTTAGCCTAGTACGAGACAACCAGGGATGCAAAGGAGCCTTTTGCTGCAGACAGTAGTGGGGCAAGCAGCCGTTATAGCAGGCCACTTTGTCTGGGGAATGGGCACAGAGAGCACCAGGATATAAAGGCTTCTCCTGCACGTCCAATTGCCTTGGTAGGCAGGTTGGCAGAGCAAGAATCCTCATATATTTTACATTTTCACTACACTTCTTTGCAGGGATTCAGTGTGCTCAAATCAATTAGCCATCTGGGGCCCAGGAAATGGCGACTATGGCATAGAAACTAAAATCATGAGGTGTGGGAAATGTCTTAGTGGCTGGGTTGCCAGACTCCAGGGTAGGAGCTTATAGGCACAAGAGCTGCATAAAATCTATCATCAGCTTGTGCATTTGGCCAAGAGGAGGAAAATTAAAAAAGAAAAAGAAAAAACAAAAACAAGGATTGGCAGTTTGGCTGCAGTGACAGGTAAGGAGCTCATGCTTATGAAGCTTTGCAGGTGGTAGGGATAGGAGTCCGTGGGGCTTCTTAAGGGCCAACCAAAACTGGCTCCCTATAGCTCTTCATCCCAGAGAAGACCTCTCAGAATAGACTCTGTGTGTTCAACCTCTTTGTTGTTCAGAAAAAGCTCAAGTAAATGCTGCAGTGCAGGCAATGGCCAGCAATGTCTCCAACACCACAGCCTGGTGGCTTCTGGAACTTGGGCCCACAATCCAGACCTGTCACAGATTATCCAAAATAGAGGCTTGATAGACAATTCAAATTTTTCATGTACCCTTATTTCCAGGTGAAGAAAATGTTGGGTAAGATTCACTTTAACTATTGACAGCCTTGCCTTAGCATCTACTCATATCCATGAAAAGATAGCGATCCATCTACAGACTGCCCTAAATAGTTTCTCTTACACTATCCTTCTTGTCCAATGTGGAATCCAATAATAAAAACCCTAAAACAGACACAAAAGAATTTCCAGTACCAAAACAAGCAAAAAACCCAAACTAAACCAAGGCAGAACAAAACATAAATAAGAACAACTAACAAAAACCCAAGAGAAGTACAAATACACCCACAAGGACAAATATTGGATTGTGCATGCCTATGTTTATAATTGTGCATGTGCTGCACATTTTTGCAGTGTGAAAATGTGCTGCTCTTGTTTCTGTAGTGCCCTACATTGCTTTATAATGTATTCCTAAATCATAAATTGCTTCCTAGTTCTCTAGCTTGATTTCCATTCATCCATTTATTGGATGCACTCTCTCTATGTCTTTTCATACTTTCTGTTTATATTCCTTTCCCTCTTCTCTTTGCTTATTTCTACTATCATATGTCTTCTCTATATTTTGCCTTGCAAAATATATTATCATTCATGCCTGTTTTTCCCTAGCCTATTGTGTATTATCGCTCTCCCCTTTTTTTCCAATATTAGGAAAATAGTTGAGAACTTTTAAATAAACTTAAAGTTTTACCTTAATGAATAGAATAATGTTCCACAGTTCTTAGACAACTGTAAAAGGTCAAGTTTAATAATCATTGGATTTGATGAGGATGAAGACATATAGGCTAATGCTACAGCAAAAGCATGCACTACAATTAAAATATTCACATAAGCTAGTTAAAACAAGGTTCACAAATCTGGGAAATAAAATGTATCTGAAAATACTGAAGACATTTAGAATTAGAAATATATATATGATTAGAAAAGAACATTTTCATGTTCAGATTTCAGAACAACATTAAAATCTCTTAGTAAGAAACATCAGATCAATCAGAGTAACAGCAAATTTCTCAACAGAGCTAAAAAGGCCAAGTAGATATGGAATAATATATTTAACCCTGAAAGAAAATTGTCAATTTAGATTTTAACACTGTGCAAGGCTGTCTTCCAACATTGAAGACATATGGTCCTTTGAGGATATGCATAAAGAAATCCATGGCCACTAATGAGCATCTAACAAATATTAAAATAATCCTAAAACCTAAGAACATGATATCAGGACCATGAGAACAAAGGGGATAATGAATCTCTTGAAAAAAATAGATTAATAAATGAAATTAGCAAATGATAATCAGGAATGAATCAATAGAAAAGAGTAACACAATGACAGGAACTAACGTATACATTTTAATAATAATAATTTAAATGGTCTTAATTAAAAGACACAGATTGACAGATTAGATCAACAAAAAAGACACAACTGTATGTTGACCAAAAGAAACATAGCGTACCCGTGAAGACTTATGCAGATGGAAACAGAAAGGAATGGAAAATGACATTCAAGTATTTGAAATGAGTGGGACTAATTATATATCGGACAAAGCTGGCTTTAAGAGTAGTGGGAAGAGAGCTGAGGACATGGCTCAGTAGAATAAGTGCTTCCTGGGAAAGGGCCTGAGTTCAATCTCTGGTTCTGGAGGAAAAAAAAAAAAAAGAGTAGTGAGAAAGACAAAGTATACCAATATATCACTATATATTGGTAAAGGCAACAATTCAAGAAGGGATAATGATTGTGAAAATATATACACTGAGTACTATTGCACTAAATTTCACAAACCCAAATGCTATTTGATACAAAAGAACAGATATATAATACACCCACTTTAACACATGATGTATCAGCAAGACATAAAATCTATAGAACTGTTAGATTTGAACGCTATAGTTCAAATTAAATTAAGAGAAATCTGTAGAATGTTTGATCCAAGGGCAGAATATGTATTCTTTTCTTGTAACCCAAGGATCTTTCTGCAAATCAGAGCCTACTTTACATCATAAAGCAAGTCTTAATAAATAAAAATATTGAAACAATCTCACTCATGAATCCTGTCAGCTCCATGGAATGAAACAAGAAACACACAGCCAAATAACCCATAAAAACATACAAACATACAGAAATTGAATAACATACTTCTAAAGAGCTAATTGGTCATTGAAAAATTCTGGGGAGAAACATTCAAATTCCTATAATAGAATTTAGGATAATGAAAAGGATAACAGAGGATGATGGACATATAACAGGACAGAATTTGTGAGATACACTGAAAGTAGTTCTTTTTTAAAAAATGTATTTAGTACAGGGTCTACAGGGTCTTACTATTTAGATCAGACTCATAGTGATTCTCCTGTTTGCAGCCTTCCAAGAGCTGGGATTATAGGCACGTGCTACCACCACCACTGGTCTTAATCGCCATCTCAGCGCGCCCTGGGGGCGGGGCCGGCACAGCAGGCCGGGGAGCAAACTGCAGTCTGCTGAGCTACTTGGCTGGTCCTGGACGTTCTAAGAAGCTCTAAGAAGAAAGTTTATAGTTGGGAGTACCTACATAAGAAGAACGGCACAATCCCAGATAAATAAAAAAATAATGTACCTCGAGGTACAAGAAAAATTAAACCTTGAATCAGTAGAAGTAAAGAAATAAGAAAGGCTAGAGAGGAACTTACTAGGATTGTGACTAAAAGGAAAAAGAGTTGGGTCTTTATAATGATGAAAAATAAATGAGAAATCCTTGGCCAAACTTGCCAGAGAGAGAATACCCATTAATAAAATTAAAGAAGAAAAAGGTAAAACTAAAACTAAAATTCATGGAACATTATAAACTGTTTTGCAAATGTATGTTTCCCTTAACTGGAGAACTTGGAAGAAATGGAAAAGACCTAACAAAATTGAGCTAAGACAATATAAAACATTTAAACAGATCAATAACAACTTATGAGGTTGAAACAATAAAAATTCTCCCAACTAAAAAACATCCGACCCATAGATTTACTGTTAAATTTTACCATATCTTTAAAAAAACGAATACCTATGGTCCTCAAGTTTTTCTATAAAATGGAAAGGGAATGAGTCCTAATTCATTCTTCAAAGTTAGCATTATGTTAGTACCAGAATAAGATGAAGATTCAACAAAAGCTAAAAGTATAGACCAACATCTTTAATAAACGCAGAAGCAAAAATCCTCAAGGACCTTCTTTCAACTACAATTAAACAAAACATTAAAAATATCATACACTGTGACCATGTTGGCTAAATCCCAAGGGTGCAAGGATGGTTCCCCACATATCAATCAAAAAAATAAATCATATAAATCGAGTCAATGATAAAAGTCACAAAATTATCTTAATAGAACCAGAAAAAAATACTTTTACAAAATCTAACATCCTTTTACAATAAAAACCCTGAAAAAATATATATGGAAGGATATTTCCCCAAAATAATAAATACTACATAAGACAAATGAAAAGTCAACATTTTACTAATAGGGAAAAAGTGAAAGTATTTCCTCTAATACTAGGATATAGACATATGTGTATACTCAGACTCCTGTTTTTCCTCTCATTGTTCTGTATTACTAACATGTACTAAAAATCCCCAAAAATCCCAACTAAAAAACAAATAAATTTATAAAAAACTTAAAACACAAAGCTTGAGTAAATAGTTGAAAGTAGTGATATAAAATTAGAATAAAATATGTCCTTTAAAAGATTAGTACTAATAGTGTTTGTGGACAGGATATGCCTGCATTTTGTACTATGAATAACCAATAAGAAGACAACAATATGCAATCTATTAATTATTGAAACTGTCCTACTAATTGGCTTTGAAACTGCCTCACTGCTATTTGTTTCTCAATAAAAGTTATTTAAAAATATGTCCTTAATCATGTACAGGATTTCTAAAAAAACTTAGAGCAGTATTTTTGCAGTAAATTTTATAAAATATATAGCGTCCTTGAAATAAATGCATTTAATTCATCAAGTATACCCTCAAATTTTACTCTACAATATATGGCAACATGTATTGTAAAGATAGACTTCCTTAATTACTTTTCTCATTGCTGAGCCAAAATACCTGATACCTAGGAGTACAAGGAAGAAAGGCCCCCTGCAGCTCGCAGTGCTTAGTGGCTTCAGTCCCTAATTGGCTGGCTTCAAGGCAGGGGGTCTTGGCAGAGGGGAGTCTCAGAAGCGAAATATCAGTGGCCCAGCAGACAGAAACCAAACCCAGCAAGCAGCAGGCAGCAGAAATAAGCTTCATTTTCCTTTTATCCCATCCACAAACTAAGCCTTGTGGGTGATAGCACCCACGCTCAGGGTAAGCTCCACTTCCCCCACACCCAGAACTAGGATAAACCGACTAATGGACCAATCCAATAGCACACATCCCTAATCCCAGTGTGACAACCATGATCCATATTCACCCACCCCACACTGAGCAAAACTCCACCTATGAGCACACAAAGCTTTGGACAGGACATGAAGACACAGTCACGACATTCATGGGCTTATGTACCAGTATGAGCACGTGCTCACAGAGAGAAAGAGAAGAAGGAGAGGAAGAGGGAGAGAGATGGGGAGAGGGGAAGAAGGGGGATGAGAATGGGGGAGGGAGAAGGGAGGAGAAGGGAAAGGGGGACAAGGAGAAGCTAAATTGGAAACATCTCAATAAAATCAATGGATTATATCCATATCCTAATTATGAAAGTTACAGTTTTTCAAGATGTTACCATTGAGGAAAACTGGAGAAGGGGTACAATTAATCTTTTGTTTTGTGTTTCTTTTTTTTTAAACTGCAAGTGCTTACCAATAATTATCTCAAAAGGTGAAACTGTACAATTAGAATACATAAAATTAAAATAAAATACTTTATAGTTTGTTTCATTTTTAAGGAAATCATTCTAAGATATATCCTTTATGTTTTATAAAGTTAAGTTACCTAAGGGCAGTTGGGCTTACAGGTATCTTTCTGCAGGACTAAGGATCAAACCCAGGAAGCAGGCCCTCCCTGCTCTTTTAAATTTATCTTAAAGAGAATAGAAAAACAATAGATAAGATACTAGAAATGATACACAATTTCAGAAAAAAATAAGAAGATAGGTGTTCAACAGTGATTGATATATTGCATATTGCATTCTTCCTAATCCCTTTTAAAATAAATTATCGTTATTATTGTGACAGACTAGACTCTTAATGCAGATACTTCTGCCCACATTTCTTGAGTGGCTGGAATTACGGGCATATGCCATCACACCCTTCCCAGATATGCTTTTAAATTAGAAAAAACTTAGGACTAGGGGCTAACAGTTATCATCCCAGCCACCCTAGGGCCTGAGGTAAGAGGATCACAAGTACAGTGACAGCTTGGTCAACTTGAGACTGTCTGAAAATAACATTAGTAAAGGGTTAGACAGAGCACTTGCCTGGTGTGAGTGAGACGTTGTTGTCGTAAGCCACATTATTGTAAAATTTAAAATATATAAATAGCAAGAAATTTAAAATGTCTTTTTCCTTTGCTGCTAGGTCACTAGCTATACACGGATTAACCTGGCAGCATACTTTGGGGAATTAGCCAATCATCAAAGAACGGATATACAATTCACTTGAGTGAGGTGCCTAACATAATCAAATGCACAGAAATAAAAAACAATAAGGTGAATGTAAGGGTTCAAGGAAGAGGGGAAAATGGGAGGCTATTGTTCCATGGATACATAGTTCTGCTTTTTAAGACGGAAACTTGTAGAGATCTACTGTGCACAAATATGAATGTAATCAATAGTCCTAAAATACTCTGAGAAATTTAAACTGTAAATACAAACTTATATAGTATCTATTACATAGGTTATGTTTTATACATGTTATATGTGTCATTATATGTTATATATTAAATGTATCCTATATACTACATACATTGTTATGTATTATATACATAAGTGTGTATAATATATGTGTACATATATTCTTTTATTTAGATGATTTTCCCAAAAAGAGAATAAATATCACACTTAGCATACTGTGTGCTAAGGATTCTGTGTAGATCAGCTTCATTTCTGGAAAGATCTCCCGCATGTAGAGAATGGTTCTCTTTGCACAGGAGGTCACAGTTTTTCCTCACTATTCCCCCAGAGAAAGGAAAATAGACTGCACAACGCAGACATAGCAGAGCAGTGACACAAGCCGAGCAGCGCTGTCCAGAGCACTGAGCACAGCGCAGGGCCTTGGGCCAGCCTCACTCAGAGGTCCTGGCTTCCTGAGGCTGTTTCCACTTTATTTTGATTACTTTAGTTATGACTCTGTTATCCAAACCCAAAAGAAACCTGTCCAAAAGCCGGATGCAGATGAACCAATTTCATCAGTGTGCTATTGTTATTCTTAGTACACTTGTCTTCTTTTTAACTGATTTTTGGTTGAAATCAGAAAATACTGTCCTATGTGTGATTTGTGTCGTTAAAGCTGGCACTTTTATCTAATTCATTCTACTTAGCTCTTTTAGTATTAGAAGAATACTATCAGACAGTACAGAATATACTTTGCAGATATTAAATATTACATATGATGACCATTTCTCTGAACTATATATTCAATACAACTTAATACATTTAGCTAGCATAAAAGAGTTAAGAGAAGCTAACTCTTAATTATGATTATGGATTTCTCCATTAGGTATATTTTGGATTCTCGCTACCTTATTCAAATCTGAAGCTATTTAAAATTTTTTAAAAAATTAGTTCATCAGACTTCAGTTTATTATTATAAGACAGAACATATCAAAAGTATCTGTGGTTTAATTTCCCATTGTTTTAGTCAGCTATAGTTTAATAAATAATAAATGGAAAATGACAACAGACTCAGTCAATAAGTTTTAAGTCACACAATGTTGTCAGTAACATGATGAAATCTATGCTCCCCCACGCTGCTACCAAGCCCCTGGGGATGTGAACCCTCTGTGTCCAGCACTGCCCACTGCCTATGCTCCTCTCCTGTGAGTCATTTCATAATTATCTTGGTTATCAGATTGACTGCCATGGCATTATGGTGCTTAGAACATTTGTCTGAGTTACTGACGGTCACAAAGCGTGAGTGTCAGTGCCAGTTACTCTAGTACGCCAGAGAGAAGTCGTAAAGGACTTCTTTAAAGTGAAAATTCTCAGGTAATAGGAAAAAAATTGTATTCTGAGCTTCTTAAGCCCTGTGGAAAGGAACAATCTGCCTGTAAAATTGTGAAGAAGCTAATTTTGCTGTCCGGACCTCACAACAAATATTAGGGCCACAGAAGTGCTTAGCTGAGATGAAATCGGCACCATAGCACTCAGTACTACATTTTCTTAATTTTTCTAACTTTTTAAAAAAGATTTCTTTATTTTTCTAAGTAAGCAAATAAACAACAATCGAAAAGAAAAATCCCTCAGGGATACTGATCCTGTGATGGATAATCTATTTTCCTATTTTAGCCTGATCGACACAGATTCAGACAATGGCCATACATAGAAGATTGTCATTGCCTACGTGATTCACTTCATCTGTATACTTTACTTTTATGTTATTTTATTGATTTATTTACTTTTTTGTATTTTAGGGAATGGTCAACAGGGTGTTCAGGGTCTCACTACTACATAGGACTCATAGTGATTCTACTTTTTAAAGTTTCCCAAGTGGTGGAACTGCAGGCCCTCGTCTCAATCAATCTGAGGATTGAACCTTGCCTCCTATGCCTGCTTGCAGGTGCTTTAATCCACTGAACTACTTGGCCAGCCCTTCTGTATACTTTAAAAAGGTGTTTTTCTTTAAAACCTCTCAGGTAGAATTCTGTTTTCTCTTTCTTTCTTTCTTTCTTTCTTTCTTTCTTTCTTTCTTTCTTTCTTTCCTTCCTTTCCTTTCCTTTCCTTTCCTTTCCTTTCCTTTCCTTTCCTTTCCTTTCCTTTCCTTTCCTTTCCTTTCCTTTCCTTTCCTTTCCTTTCCTTTCCTTTCTTTCTTTCTTTCTTTCTTTCTTTCTTTCTTTCTTTCTTTCTTTCTTTCTTTCTTTTTCTTTCTTTCTGCAAAACCAGGGATTGAACTCAGGGCCTTGTGCTTGCCAGGAAAGCGCTTATTCCACTTAGCCATCTCCCCTGCCCCTGAAGGTGTAAACCTTCTTTCACACACTGAATCTAGAGATGAGGCAGGAAAGAAGTGCTGTGGGCACCGCTGACTCCGAGCCACGCGCACCCTTTGCTCACGTGCTACTGCTCCACGGACGAGTCTATTTTCTTCTGAGTGGCTGGCTCACACTCTTACTTGTAAAAGGCAGTGGGGATGAGAGAGCTCATCTTTCCAACCTAGGCTTTCAGGACCATTAAAAAACAAAATATAGTGATAGTATTTGCCACAAAATTTCAGAAGACATTAACACATTGTTTAGATGTAATTTATCCATTTAATTAATTGTAGCAACTATATAATGCCACTTGATAGCACAAAAGACTATGCTGTACTTTTGATATTAAAAGTTAGAGAATGAGTTTTACTCCAATCACTTAAGTTTTCAGATTCCCAAGATTCCTATTTAACCGAGGTACTAACCCTAAAACCAAAAGCTTTCTTTGTTCCCATTTGTTGTTTTCATTTCTGAATTCTGCTTTCCTGAAATTCATATGACCAGCCATTTAACCTTATAAAAAGAAGCCTATCTAATTCTGTGTGAGCATTTTGTCATTCACTAAAATTAGAAAGTATAAGAATGATTCAGATAGAGGAGCAAACGAGTTTTGCTTAAAGGACAACATATATTTGTGTGATTATGGGCTTTGGCAACAGGACAAATTATTGATCCTCACTACTGCTCCTGTCATAACTTTTGGGGCAACTCTGAGTGCTACCTAAGACATGAAAGTGTAATGACCCTCCTGCAAATGGCAGAGCCATCAGGCGGTGTTCAGTGCTAACTGGTTTATGTGGAGCTTTTCATACCAGGAGGCGGTCCCCATTCAAAAATATTCTGGAATGAACCTAATGTATCATTCTCTCAAGTTTTAAAAGTAAAATTTTCAAACTTACTTTATTGAAGATGGACTTAAACTGTCTACAATACCAAATACAACCTTATAAGATAATTTAGGTGGGCGAGATCATGCACCTGTAAGTCCATGGGATGTACGTGGAAGACTCTCGAGAGCTAATAGCACCTAAGTAACATAAATACTGAACACACTAGGAATAAAATATACTAAACTCGATAACTATGGTAATTTCTTACAGTAATCTTGCCTGAGCAAACTATTCCTGAGTCCTTCCCCATGACTGTCTTTCTTATGTGAAGCTATACTTATTCATTCACTTATAAACAACTGATTGAGTTTATAAAATTAGTGCATTTAGAGAGAAACAATAAACATAAATGATTCCTGCTCTCATTAGTGGGCTAAATAACACTACAGATAGAGATTCCTATATATAGCAGAATGATTTTGACAAGTAGTCACTGTAGTATTTGTACCATAATATATCTGCTGCTTTACCTGATTGCATATTGTTCTAGATGGCTGACTCGAGGAGGGTAGCCTAGCCCTGATATATAATAAAAATGGTTATTGGTAGCTATCAATAAATATATTTATGAATGTACATATCAAAAATATTTTGTAACCAAGAAAGAGACCAGATGTTGCCTGCAAGAATTTTCTCTAAAAGAAAATTCCAAGCATTCTATAGCATTTGTCAGACTTTTAAATGTTTAAGTTAAAATGTAGCTTAAGATTTTGCACGCGTGTAAATGTCTGGCACATACCTTAAAGTTGTATATCTTATCTAGGTGTGAGGTGCAGTCCAGTACTACTGTACCACGGCTGATGGGAGTCACACAGCTCCACTCTTTCTGTAACTGATGCAGTCACCCAGGCAAGGAGAAAGGCTGAGGACAGCCATCATTCTTCTTGCTTTGTGCCACTGGGATGTGAAGTGATTCTCAGAATCAAAGCTGACTCCACATTAGGCTGGAGTCCATCACATTAATAATTTCTGTACAAATTAATGGTGTACTGTTAAGAGAACACAGAATGAGAATGAAGACAGCGCAAAATGGCCTTTGTAAAAAAGCCAGGAAGTCTTCCATTCAAGGATTAGAACATAATCTAGCTCAGCGGACTAAAGTACCTGCTTAGACAGAGTACACTGGCAGCTTTGACCCCTGGCAGGCCATCCTGGCTAGTCTCTGGGGCACACTGAGATGGCTATTGAGACTAGGTGGCGCAGTACGCGCCTGTAATCCCAGCTCTTGGGAGGCTGAAAATAGGAGAATCACTGATAGTCAGATCTACATAGTGAGACACATTACACCCTGTCCGAAATTCATTAAAGTAAAAAAAAGAATTAGAATAATCTCACATTAAATAGAGAAAAACTGAAAGCTTTCCCTCCAAAACCAAGAAGAAGACATCCACTATCACCACTGTTGTGTAACATAGTCGTCAAAAACATCAGAGCAGTGAAGCAAGAGGAAAGAATTAAGTGGGACACACATAAGAAAGAAAGCAGCCAAGGGCTGGCCATGTAGCTCAGCAGACTAAAGCCCCTGCGTAGGCAGATTGTAGCAGCGGGGGAGTTTGATCTCTGGTATGCCGTGCTGGCCCCTCTGCCCGGGCTTGCTGAGCTACTGAGACTGGGCGTGGTGGCATGCACCTGTATCCCAGAGCTCAGGAGGCTGAAAACAGAAGAATCACTATGAGTACGATGTACCATGCTAGACCCTATGCACCCTGCAGACCCTGTTCTAAATCCATTAAGATAAAGAGAGAGAGAGAGGGAGAGAGAGGGAGAGAGGGAGAGAGAGAGAGGGAGAGAGAGA